>APFE030568997.1:123153-135447 GCA_000404065.3 Pinus taeda
TATTTGGTTTTAATAGATTAATTTAAATATTATTTTTCAAAAATTGGCCGTTTAATATAGCTGTTATTGAATAATATTTGTTTTTAATATATTAATAAATTAATATCATAATTTAAATATTATTGTTCAAATATAGCTATTACTTGAAATTATGTCTCTACATTACTCTCTATTTAAGCCTTTGCCATGGTCTGTCTCTTCATTTGGTCCTGATGATGAACCACACTTGTTGGTTCGAAACGCGTCGACCAAAAATTTCTCTTATGTGATTTCTACCGAAAGACTTTGCTTAAAAGGAAATTGTTATACCAAATCTTAGAGGATATATTTTTTTCCCTTAGTCTTGTAGGATATATTATAATTGATTGGGGTCAATTTAATATGACTTTTATTAAAACAAATAAAACTTGTTTTTTCAAAAGATAAAGTTAATTTTAAAATAAAATGTTTTTATTAAAACAAATATTAAACTCGTTTTTTTGAAAAGAAAAAATTAATTTTAAAATAAAAACATATTATAATTGATTAGGGTTATGGCTTCGATCATAACTGGATAAGATGGGTAACGGCCCTTGTAACATCCTCCAGTTTTTCAATCCCGTTAAATGGTTCACCATCCACAGCCTTTAAACCTATGAGAGGTCTCAGACAAGGAGATCAACTCTCACCCTTCCTCTTTATTCTCATGATGGAAGGGCTTGGCTATGCTATCAAATTTGCCAAAGAAGAAGGCCAAATACAGGGTCTCAAACTTACTTTGAATGGAGAGGCTTTGACCCATCAACAATATGTGGACGATACCATGCTGCAGGGTACCCCCACGGTCAAGGAATCTATAGCCTACAAACAAATCCTGAACGACTTTGCAAAGGTTGTGGGTACAGAGGTAAGTCTTACCAAATCAAAGGTTTTCTTTTTTAATACTGACATTGCTATTCAGAGACATATATCTAGAATTCTAGGCTTTCAAAGAGATATGCTATCCTCCAAATATTTAGGAGTACCTCTAACAGACAAACCTCTGAGCAAGGAATTTTGGGAGCCTGTGACCAATAAGCTCCAGGAAAAAATTCGGAAATGGACTAACATGTCTTTGAATTTAGCAGGATGACTAGTACTCACAAAAGTTGTCCTTCAAACTATCCCCATCTTTATGTTTTCAGCCCTTCCATCTCCTAAAGAAGTTATGCAACAATGGAGAAATATCCAAAGAGATTTTCTTTGGGGCAAAGGGGAAGAGAAAAAAAAATGGGCTTTGGTAGCTTGGGAAAAGGTCTGTAGACCTAAGACACAGGAAGGTTTGGGACTTGATGACCCTGAAATACTTAACAAAGTTTTGGAGGCAAAACTTTGGTGGAGATGGCTAAAATATTCGGCTTCACCTTGGGAAATTAGCAAGAAAGGGATCTCATCAGAATGTTTGGGCACATCAAAGGCTCCCAAATTTGGAACAAAGCTTGGGAGAATAGAGACATTGTTCAGAAACACAGTTTCTAGGAAATAAGGGTTGGAAACCTTGCTTGGTTTTGGGAAGATAACTGGCAACAGGAACCTAAACTGTTAAGAGAAGAATTCGCCAATCTCAAGAACGATACTGAAAACAAAGGGTTACACAGGTAAATGCCTTCTGGGATCAGGTAAGAAGTGAGGGAAAATGGAGAATATGGAAGAACCTGGTATACAATGATGACTCGTCGTTGAAAGCACAGGCAGAAGCTTTAACAACCATCTTGGAACAGAGAAAGATTCGGACATCAACAGACTCAGACCAGCTAAGATGGGGAAAAAACAGTTAAGGTAATTTTAACCTCAAAGAGGCCAAGCGCATAGCCCTTAGACTTGACTATCCAAACCCTGATGGGGTATGGAAGGACTTATGGCAGAACCAAAGACATAAGCCCAAGAGGCCCTGTACGAGCCATGATTAGTTAGTTTAATAAAAAAAAGCTCATAAACATTGTAATTGGTTGACTCACATTATAAAAAAGGGACCAGAATTAGTTATAATGGGCCATAACTAATAAATAAAGTGGTTAACCCACATTGTGTAAGGGACCACAAGTATTTAGGGTTTTGGGTCTTAGCAAACTATATATTGTCAAATATAGTAAGGGAAATCTTGTGTTGTGTTGTGTAATTGAGCTCTGTTCTACTGGAGGTTGCCCCCTCGAAGAGGCAAGTGAATAATATTGCTACATATCTTAATAAAATATCTCTATTGTTATTATCTCATTGTGTTATTTTTTGTGGTATCTCTGGCATATTTCACACCTACGATAATTTTTGCAGGTTAAGCATACTACAAGTGGTATCAAAGCACTTTCTGGACCAACCGCACCACAAATTTTAGCAATTTTGTTTTAGGCTAGAAAAATGTTCTAGGGTCTTTAAACTACATAGATCCATTATTACACACATCAACCTGTGGTTGGGGAAGCATACACACAGGAACTGCAAGAGGTGTTCATGTCTGTTGGACTCCCTTGAACCCCTATAGGTACCCCTTCGAGTAGTAGCGCATCAGACAATACCTATACACAGATTGCACTTCCACGTACCTCGGGTATATTGGAAGCGCCCCAAGGTTACTCTAAAACGAACATTAGATAAGTCATCGAATGTCTTGCTACTACAATACACTGAGAACAACACTTAGGGAGATTACTTGCACATACCTAGGGTAGTCAGGTAGTATGACTAAGGGAACAATCGATCCTCCTTAGTTAATGCTCTGGAAGATTGGGTCAAGTACTATTGTTGGACCCCTAGTGTATATTGTGATCCGTAGCACCTGACACTCCTTATTGCCATAGTTCTCTCATTTCTTACTGATTGGCTGTCACATTTTGTAGTATCTAGAAGTTGGGGTTTCTATTGTCGTAGTCTTGATCAGTTGGGACAAACAAATTCCTACATGTTTTGCAGTATCTAGCAGTTGGGGTTTCTGCCGCCGTAGTATTGATCAATTAGGACCACAAAATTCCTACACAATTTGCAGTATTGAGATTTTGGGATTTCAGCCACCATAGTATTGATCAACTGGGAGTTATACTCCTATCAGAGTAAAAAAAAAGTTTGGTGGTCCCAAAATTTCGCCTTCAAGAGACAAAGCTCATAGGATTCAAGACAACGATTTGATCATAGTGATAACATCCGCCCGTAAGAGACCATTTTTCCTGTGGTCCCAATTTTTTCCAAGATGCTTTCAAGTGACATACATCAACATAATCCTTGCCTCACACCCATTGCAACCATACTAATTTTAAGTAAACCAAAAAAATTGACCTGGACAATTGTATGGTAACTACGAGGGCTCAAGTTATGTAAAACGTCCAGAAAAAAGTGGAAGACCTCAAGGCAAGCCTCACACAAAAATCGAAGAAGAAATTACAAAGGCCTTGGACCCCATACTACCATACATCAAGCCTAAAGTCCCAATGGGGGAGGGGAACTGTGTCGATGAAAACCTGTAAGGAGAATCTAGCCACTACCAATATGAGGGGTATCATCATTTCCATGGGGGTCACTAATATTTTAGCCATAAGACACCCAAGATTGACATGCACAAATTTGACGATTCTAACTTGATAGTGTAGGTGGCACAAATGGAATAATATTTTCAACTCAACAATATCTAGAATGATGAAACCAAACTACATGTCGGGGCTCTTTATTTGGACCAAGAACACTAGCAGTGGCGACAATGACATCTGAAATGCTACGCAAGAAAGTCGATGGAGGGACTATGAAATGCGAAGGAGGCTACGAGAACATAAACCTCTAGATGGGGGACTATCACCTTAAAACACACATGTTTTCCATTGAAAATTGGAGGATATGATGTTGTCCTTAGAGATGAATGGCTTCACACAC
Organism: Pinus taeda; assembly: GCA_000404065.3. Taxonomy (NCBI): domain Eukaryota; kingdom Viridiplantae; phylum Streptophyta; class Pinopsida; order Pinales; family Pinaceae; genus Pinus; species Pinus taeda. The sequence goes on from APFE030568997.1 coordinate 127,027, forward strand.
TAGGCCCCATTGCCATGGACTTCCAAGAGCTATATATGAGCTTCAAACATAATGGACACACTCATACGCTCCTGTCAGGTGCTCCAACCATCATCAACTCACATAGAATGCATAATATTTTAAAAAGGGGACACCATGGGGTAGTTTCTCAATTCAATGCAATCCAGGCCATTGAATCAAGCCCTGCCAACATATCTCCAGATTTTCAAAAGGTGTTGAGTCACCACCAAATGGTGTTTGAAAAACCCAAGGAACTACCCCCTTCTCGAGGTGACCATGATCATAGCATCCTTTTGATTATGAGTAGCCATCCATCCCATGTCCTCTCCTATAGGTATCCATTTGCACAAAATAATGAGGTTGAAAACATTATTAAGGAGCTATTAGAAGTAGGTGTGATTCATCCCAACACCAACCCTTATTTGTTCCCAGTGGTCATGGTCTTAAAGAAAGATGGGGAGTGGCACATGTGTCCTGACTCCAGAGCCCTCAACAATCTCACCATCAAGAATAAGTTTCCTATTCCAATAGTTGATTATCTCCTTGATGAACTCCATGGCACCCAATTCTTTACCAAGTTGGATCTCCATTCGGGATATCACCAAATCATAAAGAAAGTACTAGACATTCCCAACACAACTTTAAAAACCCATGAATGTCACTATGATTTTTTGGTTATGCCCTCGGGTCTTTGTAATTCCCCATCCACCTTTTAAAGTCTCATGAATCACCTTCTCAAGGCATATCTCAGAAAGTTTGTCCTAGTATTTTTTTATGATATACACATCTACAACAAAACATGGGAAATACATCTTCAACATGTTGAGTCACAAGATATTGCAACTTTTGAAGGATAATAAATTATTTGTCAAAATTGTCCAAGTGTTCTTTTGGAATGGAAGAGGTGGAGTACCTGGGACACATTATGGGCCACGCAGGAGTACGAGTGTGTCCAAAAATGATTAAGGCAATGTAAGATTGGCCAGAACCTTGGAACTTGAAAATTATGCGGGGATTTTTGGGTCTCACAGGATACTATCACCAATTTTTTCAGAAATTATGGATGGATTTCAAGACCCCACAAATCTTCTCAAGAGAAATGCATTCCTCTGGATAGAAGCAACTCAACAAGACTTCTTGGATCTCAAATAGGCCATGTGTTCCACCCCGATTTTGGCTATCTTAGATTTTACAAAAACCTTTGTGATTGAATGTGATGCCTCAAGGACTGACATTGGAGAAATCTTAATGCAAGAAGGTTGACCAATAGCCTTCACATTCCAAAAATTAAGTGGCAAGAATTTGGGCCAATCTACTAATGAGAAAGAAATGATGGCCATCCTACATGCAGTATACACTTGGCGACCATATTTGCTTGGATGATGTTTCCATATCTAGACTAGTCATCATAGTCTAAAGAAATTTTTGGAGCATTAGTTATCCTCTCCACAACAAAATAAATGTCTTGCAAAAATGTTGGGCTATGACTATGAGATAGTCTATACGAAGGGTTGAGACAATGTTGTAGCTGATGCCTTGTCACGACAATTTTAGTAGGACGACAACCTCTTATCCTTATCCTTTTCCATACCATCTTGGATTGAGGAGGCATAGAAATAATGGTTTTATCCATCTATTTCCTAACTAATCCAACAAATACAAGTGGATCATAATGCGCATCGGGTTACAATTGGCAGGAAGATATTCTTTGATATAAGGATTGTGTGGTTCTCTCCCCTAACTCCACTCACAGACCACACATCCTAGCAGAGTTACATTCCTCACCCATTGCCATACATTCGGGCTTTCAAAAGACTTATGCTCGGGCACGTTGCTCCTTCGTTTGGGAAGGGATGAAACAAAACATTCTTACATTTATCGTTGAATGTGATGTCTGCTAGTGCAACAAAGGGAAATAGTGAAGACACTAGGAACCTTACCACCCTTGCAACTACATGCTTCTATATGGACGAATGTCTCCATGGATTTCATTACAAGTCTCCCTAAATCAGGCAACAAGTCAATCATCATGGTGGTAGTGGATCGACTCTCCAAATACACCCATTTTTGTGCCTTACCACATCGGTTCAATCTAGCTTTGGTGGCTCAATTCTTTTGTATAAATTATTGTGTAGATCTGAAACTACTCATGAAATTTATTAAAACACAAGACTCAAATCTACTCTATTATTATATGAAATTCAATTCATGACCGAGAACACAAATCATAAACATACAAGAATAATTATTACACATGCACAAAGATTTATCTAGGGGAAATCAACTGCTCAAAATCCTTTCCTATCTATATTGCATGTTGGAAATACTGAGAGGGGGGTGAATCAATATTTCTTAGCAATTAGCACTTTTTAATATTTTTTCAGAGCATTAGTTAATCTTCAGTTATTATTATTGTTCTTCTTCAGATGATCATAAACAATAATCAATAGTAGACAACACCAAGCAACAATACATAAAGATAAAACAAAGGACACAAATATTTTTAGCTGGAAAACCCCCATTCGGATCAAAAACCACCGAACGCTTCTTTAGTAATTGTCTTCTCCTTGTTCAAAGAAAATTGATTACATCAAGATTTCAGCTACAACTAAGGGAGGCGTCAACCCCCTGATTCACAGGCTACAACCTGTAGGACGCTACTAGACCCTAATATCTTGTTGCAACCAGAAGGACGCCCCAACGCCCTGTAGACTAGGCCACAACCGATGAGTGCCCCAATACTTTGTTTACCAGCTTCTTTTAGAAAGGATGCTTCGCTGCCTTTTTAGTTTTTTAACCACAATTTAATGGATGCCACAATTCCCTGTGCAAGCCACAAATTTCCCTAGCACCACTCTTCCACCTTGAAGTGTTCTCAGGCCACAACTTGAATGTGACTCCAATCACCTAGAAGAGTTGGTAGATCACGTTTCACAATTTTCACATTGGATCCCCTGTACTCTAAATTAATGTAGAATAGTTGTGAGAAAGGTGTAGAATAAATGTCAAATTTTTGGTAGCTTATAATCACTGTTCCCATGAACTGATCAGTATACAATTCTACACATCAAGCTATCATTATTCAACTACACATCACTGTCATTGCACATTGTATACCAATGTCACTACAAATCACTACACAACTACTAGCTATCATTGTATGTCACTGATCATGAATGAATATTCATCAATGCACAACCACTGCTATCATCAGGCTTCACATGATGTTGCAACCATCTAGAACTTCTATCAAACAATGGCACAAACCAAGGTGCCTCAGGTCATCTTGATGACCTGCAATCAATGCTTTCAAACTTTGTCCTTGGAAAGCTACTAACACACGTGTAATAATTGAAGCTTAGATAGTCAATGCCCTAGAGCCATCATCAACTATTGTCATGTAATATCAATGCTGCAATTAACCCATTGTAAAAAGGTTACATAAATGTTGTCATATCAATACATCACATCAACTTCTGTTGTTGTCACATTAATAGATAATCAATGCTTACTGACGTAATGTCTCTAATTTTGATAGTATGCTACAACATACTCAATAAGTCAAGAAACATGGTAATCACAAATGCACTCCTGATTTTGACTACTGTCAAGGTCAAGAGGCCATGTCACTGTTCACAAGTCATTGTCATATTATCATTGTCTACAAGTCATGTCAATGTTACTTGTTCTAGATATCATGTCACCACTATTTATTAAGAATGTTGTCAAATCATTGCATACTGTGTAAGTGAGGTAAATAAGTCAAGTCTCCATAGTTAATGTCTATGTAGTCATTGTTGTACATTTCAACATAAACCATAGGTGAATGTTGTAGGTGTCATTGTCAAGTCACCAAAACAATAGAATTGTTGTCATCAAGTGTTATTAGCTTATAATGAGGACAAATCCAGTCAAGTCAAGTTGTCAAGTCAAATGCCAAGCATCCATATGTTAGGTCTATGAGCTAAGTTATTACGTCATGTCACTAAGTGCCATCAAGGTCTAGAATCAAATTCAACTCAGAGGATACACATTGTTATTTTCATATTTCCATACCAAGGAATGTTGTTATATCAAGCTAAAGTCAAGGATTCACATCACAAATCACAATGTTATGTTCAAGCTGCTATAATGCCATCACTCCTTCAAGAGGCATCATTGCCATAACTTAATGTACAATCATCTTATTGAGCATTATTAACATATAAGTCACTTGTTGCACTACATCTTTCAAAATTTATGTCAAGTTTAGGTCATGTCACAATTTCAATTCTTACACAAGGAAAAACAAGTTAAGGTCAAGACAAGGTCACCTTAATGGGCCATAAACCATTTCTTGTCATAAATACGAAATCTCAATGTGAAATCAATTAAGGTTTTTCACTATCAACCTAAATATCACTATCAAGAATTTACGTACACAATCACTGTTTGTTGTTGCATTAGAATAGTCACAAACCAAGCTGTAATGTGGCCCTAACCAGTCTTAAAAATTACCTAGAATAGACCTAGATAAAACCTTAAGTTAGACATTAACAAGCCCTAACTAGACCTCGGACACGCTTTCAAACTTTAATGGCTGTCAATTTTCTTTGTTTCTCAGGTCCATGATGTTGAACAAGGCTAAGACATCGAGCAATATTTTGACACTTAAAAAGGGACTTTCTCTCCTCAAAATGACTTCGTTGTTCAGGCCTTAAGACACTTGGACAAACCTATGACTAAGCCTTTAGAGCAAGCCCTAAAGGAAGCAAAAAATTCAAGGCTGAGAACCTAGCCAAAAATTCAAATAGATCATGCCCTTCTGTATAGTTTTGAGGGCCAAAATTCTCTTCCTAGCCACAGGGTCTACATACCAAAAAGAATGCCTAGAAAAGAAAATATCTTCACTGCCTATAGAGGAGTATGAATACATAGCAAATATAAAAATCGCCTTGGAAGACCGAGTAGAAGAGGATGCTTGAAGTTGAAAAATTAAATTCGTTGGTCTTCCCTAGAAATCCTTCGCTATCTTATTTCATGTAAGTCAAATTATTTGAGAGCAAAGATCATAAAATAGTTCATTGAAATGATAATTTTGGAGTATATATGGTCTTTTTATAGGCTTATGTGTGGGTATAATAGGGTCTCCTATTAGCATTATGATTCCATTTTACAAGACCACGTACTCACACTTTTTTTTTATGATATACATTACATATATGTTGGAGTGACGTGTGTTCATAAAGTCTATTGACTTGGATAGTTTTGAAGTATTAGGGGATTTATTAGGTAGGCCTTTTTAGGATATTTCAAAAACAATTTTCTTTTTAATAAAATTAATTTAATTTAATAGTTATTAATAAATTGTTTGTTTAAGCTATAAGGAATTTGTACACTAACACTCTTTAGTGTGTTTTGTAGGTGACACATGAGTGTATTAACTCAATGATTGATTTATTGTCTTTGGTTTTTGAATTTATGTAACTTATACGAGGTGAGATTACAGTGATAAACAATGTCATATGTTGACAACCATAGGAGGAGGTGTCGTTTCACTACCCCTTGGAGTTTTATCCCAGAAATTGGTGTCACTAACTTCAATTGTGAATATATCTCAAACTAGGAGGCCTTTCGGGGTGTACCATATATCCACAGAAACATCTTTTCGAGAAGAATCTAATGACATAGATCTCTGACCCAAACTCGATGATTTGACCTACCAAAAACCCTCGATAAAGTCGGGGTACATCCTTAGTCTAGGGAACACAAACCCTAGGACATGGGTTTTTAACCATCCAACAATATAGCTGGCATCTTGATGTAATATGACAATTAATAAGAATCATTCATTAACCATTTGACATTAATGACAGATGCTTTTGGTCAAAGTCAAACCCAGTCAAATCCATGGGTTGACATCAAGGACAACATCATCCAACAATATTCCCCTTTGTCATTGATGGAAACCCACATACTCCTCTTGCCTTCATGCTTCACCTCCTTCTTGAGATTTCAATCTCCTTATCAGGTTTTTCTCTCCCCCCTTGACATCAATGGTAAAGGGTTACTCCCCCTAAGAATTTTCTTGCTTCAAACGGGCTTGTTATCTGCCTGTGCTCCCCCAATGAGAAGCCTCTTGTAATAATATCTCAATGAAGATCCATATGGACCTGTGCCCTAAAGGAAAGCTTTCCTTTGTGAACCTCTAGTCCCTCAAATGTTCTGCTCCCCCTGAACCTATTATGAAACTACCATTTTGTTCAAATTATTTGTCTGTCAATCATAGACTTGTGCCATATACTACTACATAGACTCCCCCTCTAAAAAATTCAAGGAGTCAACAAGCTAAATTGTCCAAAATAGTGAGTCACCTAAAGGGTCATCTTGACTTGAGTCATTATCTGAAGCAACTACTAATTCCTCATGACCATTTGATTTTGTTGTACCTCTGAGATAGTAGTAGGTCAGCTACCAATGCTAGAGCATCTAAAATAATTGTTTTGGGATTTTTGGTTTTAATTTTGGAAGACCAATGAATGAAGACAAATGTAGAATTGAAGTAATTAATCCTTTGGGCTATATTAATATCTTAGCACAGGGCTGTTATAAGACTTTACACAGTGATATAGGTCAAAATAGTGGTGAGAAGAAGACAACAAAAAATATGATTATCATAGTTTCCAGACTGTAAAACAGAACAATCATAAGTTGGAAAACCTTCTAAACTACGTTCCAAAGGTTTAAGGCAGTATACTTAAGCTTCCACAAGATGCTGATGATTTATTGATTAGAGGGGATTAGTTAAACAGACAGTTCATTAATCCATTCCCTTAATAGATGATCACTTCAGGAGCTTATAGGAATAAATTGAGACACAATTGTTCCGACCTAGATATCTCTATAAGTCATAAGCATATGAAGAAAAACATAATGATTGATATCTGGAAAAAATTACATGATAACACAAACTGTGTAAAACCAGATTCAGAATCCTTTGCTTTGTATTAAGGTTCCAAAAAGACTGAGTACATCAAGTGTCTGCAAAGCGTCCTTCAAAGGTGGCTTCCAGGTTCAAAGTAAAATTAACAGTCAAGACTTAACAAGCAATGAACAATGAATCTTGAACTTCGAACCTATAATAACTCGAGAAGAGAGTTATTTATACAATAATGAAACTAAGGAAATATCCTAAACTGATTAAGATTTATTCTAGGAAAGAAAAAGATCTCAATGCAAGAAGATAGGGGCAGCTATTGAACTACTTCTTGTTGTCCCCTTTTATTCAGGTTGTGCTAGCTTTGCTGTTTGATATTTTGCCCCTTTAAGTTGTTTGACTGTTTGAATCCTTTGTGCTGGCTGATTTGATCATTTGATCTTTCATTTGATGCTCTTTAAACTCTGTGAATATCCTTTAATCCTGCTGAGTAACCTTTGCTGTTTCCTTTTACCTTTACTGTTCATTTTAGGTTTTTACTGTGTTTTTCAATAGTGAATCCTTTTGATTTTATGTTACAGGGTAAAGTAAATTGATATGATCTTCAGATTTGTCTTCCAACTTGTACGTAGGCTTTTTTCTCTGTAAACCTGGAACATAAGCTTTACCTGCAAAACACATGAACTATTAAGAAAAACATAGGTGACAGAAGGTCTTCAATGGCTTTACTGAGTTTGAAAGGACATTGAAAGGAGTCTAGAGCATATCAGAAGGCAAAATGATGTTTTAATTGGTCATAGAGGCTTATGGAGGCTTCGCTGTGTAAAACAGGCAAAACAAAGCAAAATGGTCATTTTGGCGTTTAAACGGGAAAACAGTTTTCCTTTTGAAATATGGCGCGAAGTGAACAGTAACCATTTTGTCATTTTGCGAGAGGTGGTTTTCATCACACCACTTATAAGGCGTGGGCGGTTTTGGGAAGGGATTTCCCGAAATAATATAAGCCTAACATGTAGCAAGGGAGGACTGTGAAATACCGCTTTTTAGGTGGGTAACGCCCATACATAGAGCCAACCCGAAATAGTCGAGGGCCATTGGATTTCAATGGTCGTGATCGGATGGTGAAGGAGTGAAAGAGTAGTGCGAAAGAGCAATGGAGGGGCCTAGTAGATTAATTATGGCGGCAGTGGCTTTATAATGGGTTAAACTTAGATTAACGATGTTTTATAGTTAATCAAAGGTTTTAGTTTAGTTCTTCATTAAAATCATAGAAAACAATTTAACAAAGAAAATCTTGTAAAAAGAGCTTCGACGTAAATCACATAAGAAAATTATTGTCGACGCGTTTCGAACCAACCAGTGTGGTTCATCGTCAGGACAAGTTGAAGAAACAGATCAGGCTTTAGCAATTTAAATAGGCTGAGTAGAGACTCTAACGGCTACATAAAAGGTATATTTGACTGTAGGACCAAGGCTCTAAATAAATTAAATCTTATTATTATTTA
>APFE030569007.1:0-12957 GCA_000404065.3 Pinus taeda
AAGTCTCTTTTTGCACTAACAATTCGTTTGCAAGTGTTTTCTGTGTTTTCAAGGGACAGGTTGCCAGCTCTGTTGGAGGGCGAGGACTTCTTCGGCGGGAATAGTCACCTCTAAGGATACCAAGGGTCCCACATGCTGTTCAAGCCAGCAAGCTCATTAGACACCAAAAAAGGATTTACTCAAGAGGGAGTTTCTGGAGCCCTTAGCTTAGTTTCTATTTTGAAAAGTTAAAACAAATTTTCTTCTTTCATTTAAAAGCATTTTCTTTCATTCTGAGCATAAAAAGAAATACAAATAAAAATCTTTTCATTTTTGAAAGAGCAACGTTTTTTAAGGCACTGGTCATTTATGTGTTTCATGCTTATCGTATGGTTAATGGCTATTGCTTATATTATGTTTTGCTTATAGATCTCAGATTAACAATCTTATTTAACTCTAATAATAATTCTCCTAGAAATTTACATCTTAGCTTTAGGCTTAACTTTCCATTTAGGGACACCCCCCTAGCATACCTAGGAGATAGCTAAAACGGAGAGAGTTGGATCAGTGTGACAACCCCTTCTCTGAGTTCCCTGCCACCAACCACACCTTGTGGGGTTGAAGGCTTTTCTCGCTAACTGGTAGGTAGGTGTGGGCGGCAGGGTCAACAAGACTCAATCTGTGTGAGTCTTTAGAGCATTCTTGACTTTCTAAGTTAGAATCAAGAAAACTTTAAATGGTGGTATTTAATTTAATTAAGGTGTTTCACAAGCTTATCTCACGAAACCTTTTTTTGGGTTTTGGAGATCTCGTGTTCCTTAGTCTCTTAGATACAAATTGAGACTGGAACACCTGTTTGATGCTACAAAATCTAACACATCATATATATTAGAAAGCATTTTGTGGTTTTCTCCTGCATTGGGTTTCCACATAAAATTTCTTGTGTATTGTTCATTTGATGTGATGTGATGCTTATTATGTGATTTGATTTGATACTAATGGAATTTAATGCTTTGTAAGTGCAAAACTAATTAAAAGTGAGATATTGATTCACCCCCTCTTAGTGTTTCCAACAATGATACATCAATGAGCCAATCAATAGTAAAACTAAAGAAGTAATCTTCTTCAGGTTGGTCACCATTGTAATGGCCATTGGTCTATTGTCCTCCATCCTAAATCTTTTCAGGATCTCTAGAGTGTACTTCCCCCCTTTGGAGGAGACCTTGCCCTGTTGCTGCCAAACGTCAAATCTTGGAAAGTAATGCACTGGCCCGATATGCTTTATCTCAAATTCTGATGCTAGATCCGATTTGCAACCTGCAATCAGTCTCTTTACACCTGTCAAAATGAGATCAACCACATAAAATGCCAGAATGAGGGGCTCAGATCCAACCAACAAGAAGTATAGGTTGGGATCTGCCCGTGGGACTTAGAGTTCACAATTTACAAGTTTACATGATATTAAAGATCTGAAACAATGGGTGAAACCCTTATTAATACGGGATTTAGCAGGGAATAATTAATACGATTTTCAGAATATACTACTCTACAATATATGTACATAATTCACAAATTTTGCTATTGAGTACCGACTCGGGGTTTTGTGGTTGAAGATGTCTCTGCTCTGTTGTGGTTCTTTCTCTTGCTTCTGTTACCAAAACGACCAAAACCTCCCATCCAAACTGAGCACCACTTTAGTACCCAACTCCAAAGTAGTAAAAATTCGAGGTACTTTGGCCCTCGTGCCCAAAATCTCAAGAACAACCGAGCTCAGATTTCTTTCTATCAGTAATATGCGATTTCCCTTCTCCGTAATTCTTCCTCGCTGTCTTCACCAAAATAAACTCTCCCCACTCGGTCTTAGAGTGCTTGGATTAATACTTGTCCTCAGGCAGTCATCGTATTCTTCCACCGCCTTCATCCGATTTTCTGCCTTAGTCATCTATTGTACGTGTTATCTTAGGGAGAGTTACTTTAATATATATAAGGTGGATAAGTTTAATTTTCATTCTTTATAATATTTAAACAAAATATAATTTAATACATAACTTTATTTTATAGTATTAAAATAAATGAACAGTGATCCATAACACATGTAATTATATTAAGTGTTTGATATTTTAACAACGAATATTAATATTTAAAAAATGAATATTTGCACATATTTACATTAATGGGATTGAAAGTGTTAATTTTATTTAATAACCTTATAATTACAAAATATTTAGTATGTATCTTTTGAGAGTGTCGAACCCCTTCTTAAATAATTTAGGTACTTGAACATCTTTCATATTTCTTTAATAAGTATACTAGTGCAAGGCATGCGACTTATGCATATGTAGCTATCATATGCATACATCGTATATCAGCTAATACCCTTTTGCCTATAAATCAAAATGGTCATTACGCTGCTTCACTCTTGGTGAAGCGTATGCCCTGCAGATACCATTCAATCCTGGCATATCAAGCCTTGGGTGCTTGTTTTAGTCCATATAGGGATTTTTTAAGACTACATACATGCGTCTATCTATCATGGACCTCAAATCCCTGTGGTTGCTCGATATCGTTGAGGAAGGCAGTTTTCACATCCATTTGGTGGATGCTCCATCCCATCTCAGAAGCTATCAAAAGAATTGCTTGAATAGGGGAGCATCCGACTATGGAAGCAAAAGTCTCCTCGTAGTCTACTTCCTATTTTGAGAGAACCCATGAGCCATAAATTTGGCCTTATATTGCTCCACACTACCATCTGTTGCGTGCTTTACCTTGTAAAGCCACTTGGAAGCCATAACCAACTTCCCCTTTGGTCTTGGGACAATCTACCAGACATCATTCTTCATGATGGAGTTGTGCTCCTCCACCATGGCATCTCTCCACACCTGTTGGCTGGCTTCTTCCTTAATGCTAGAAGGCTCTAAGTCTACAATGTTGGTCATCAAATCCATGGACATTGAAAACTTTTGTGAAGGTCTGCTCTCCCTAAAAGTGGTCTTGGGAGGCTTAATATGCTCCCGAGCATCTTGCAAGGTCTACTTCGCCTACCTTGGCCTCCTAATTAATGTTGAAGGAGCTAACTACTCCTGCATTGAAGGCGATGGCTATCTCTGCTACTTGTAGTCTTTGCTCTCGGGTCCTTTGGTTCCTCCTCTTAAGGCCCCTCTGCAACTGCTGGTAGGTCCTGAGATTTCCTACATGCCAAGTTCTTGATCTTGACAACTTATCTTACTGTTGTCTGCCTGGAATGTCAAGAAGACTCTAAAAGCCTTCAAATCCTCACTGTATCCCACTAGGATGCTCCTCTCATCTGAGGGTTGCAAATTTGTCCTCTTTTCCACAGGTATGTGGATGTAGACTGGACAACCAAATATCTTGAGATGTCCTATCTAAGGTTTCTTGCGTATGAATGCTTCCTCTAGTGTCTTATCCTCTTGCTTCCTCTGGTGTTGTTATGCAAATACACAACTGTGTTTCATGCCTTGGTCTACATCAACATCGGCAAACTCTGATCGTGGATCATGGCCTTCACTGCATTGATGAGAGACCGATTCTTTCTCTTTGCAACCCCATTTTGCTGTTGGTTGTAGGCCTCTGTCTTCCCCCTCTTGATCCTTGCCTTCTTGTAGAAATCAGTGAACTCATTGAGCCATTAGAGGTGTATTCACGCTTGTTGTTTGTCTTTAACACCTTGATCTTCCTTCCTATCATGTTTTCCATATGAGCTTTGAAAGCTTTGACATGGCTGAAGACCTCACCCTTGGTCTTCATGAAGTAGATCTAGGTCTTCTTGGAGAAGTCTTCAATGAAGGTCACATGGTAAGATGTGCCCTTTACTGAAGACACTGACATAGGCCCTGCTAAGTCAGCATGGATGAGATCCAAAATGCCTTTGGATCGAGTCTTACTGCTAGGGAAAGATGCCTTGATATTCTTACCAAGTGCACATCCATTGCACACCCCCCGTTGGTCCACACTCTAGACTAAAGTCTGGAAGCCCAATGACCATCCTTCTCAGTAATGGTAGAGCTCTATGATGCAGACGCCCCACCTCCTGTGCCAAAGCTTGCACATGCTCTTACTGGTGTGCACTAGTGCCTGAGTAGGCTGACCTTGAAGTCTATATAGGTTCCTCTCTCGAACTCCAATCCTCACTGCAGTGTTTGGATGGGCTACCTCTGAGCAGATGAACACTTGCCCCCTCCGAAAGTTAGCCTCATAACCTTTATCCTCCATGACTGAGATAAATTAAAAGGTTCTTCGTTAGGCCAGGTACATAGAGTACCTCTTCCACATCAAAGGACCCTCCTGACACAAACTGGAACTAAACTGTCCCCTGTCCCCTCATTGCATATTTGGTTGCATTGCCAAGTTCAACATGGATCTTTGAGTTATCCTTTATAAAACTACTGAATAACTCTCTAGCCTCTGTCATGCGGTGGGAGGTGCCATTTCCCAGTACCAGACACTTCTAGCAATAACATTGGTAGAAAGGCAAGACATGAGTGAAAAGTCACTCTTGAACTTTGAAGCAAGCTTGCTCAACTGTCTTTATGTAGCTGCAACTGTTTGTGAATTCCCCTTGCCCTTCTTCCTTTGTGGACACTAAGAAGCAAAATGGCCATTCTTATGGCGAATAGAGCATTTGATCTGTGCTCATATCTCTCTTCTGCTTAGACTGCTATCCCTCTCCCTGACTGTCACCCTTCTTGATAGAAACTTCCCTTTGGTTTTCTTCATCTTGTTGACCAGGGCAAAGTTTTCATGTACTGCTTCTTCCTACTTGCTGGTCCTGGACTCTTTACGAGTCTCCTCTTGGATGCAATCATCCCAAAGTCTCTCCCACTTAGGAAGATGCTCCTAGGCTCAGATGCCCATGACGAATGGTTCCCAAGCCTTGGTGAACCCATTGGGAGCAACATTCACCAACTCTACATCGGATACAACTACTCCAATAGTTGCAAGCTGGTCATGGATCAGTGTGATCCTCATAAGGTAGCTGGTCACATTGTTGGAGGGGTTCATTCAACACTCTTTGAGCTTAATTTTGAGAATAATTTTCTGACTCATGTTATCACTTCGAAAAAGCGATACCAGGGCATCAAACATCTCCTTAGATATCGTTTTTTTGTAACATGCAGAATCAAATGATCCTTAATCGCTTTGAGGATCACCCCCTGTGCATTTATGTCCTTATCCCATGTTGTCTGCACTGCAAGGTCTACTACTGCTGGGGTTACCACTGTTGGTCTTTGCATGCTCCCTAAGATCTGAGTTGGAACTGGAGGATGGTTGGACATGACTTGCCGCTAGTATTGGTCCTTCAAGATCACTGAGATTCTTGCCTTATATTGCAAGAAATTCAAAACCCCATGAAGTCGATCCTCAACTTTCCCCCTGGTTACTGACATGGTTGTCCTGAGCTTTGTCTCTTAAGCTCTCTGAAGTGATCTGGAAAACAATAGATATGCTTTTCTCTTAGAGCAATTGCTTTGATACCACATTAAATTTTCCTAAAATTAGCTATCTAAGCAAACAAATCATATCTAGTTACTCGCTAGAATTATTAACTCTTACATGCAGCGGAAAATGAGAAAAACAATCACACACAATGTACAATTATTTCTGCTCTTCTAGATCAGTTCATCATTCAAATATCTTAGATTTTACAAGAGTTCCCTTATAGGGAAAATGGCTCTGAGGAATTAACAATCCAACAACGATCCTGGAAAATTCCAGTTTGCACAGAAATTGAGGCAGATCTGCACCACACATGTTGCCTGCTTTGCGAGCCGTATGGCTGTACGGAATCTGTACGACCTGCTCTGTTGGGTGGTACAACTGCTCTTCCTTGATGCTGGCTGGCTGCCTTCTCCTTGTTGAACTACTGCTGAAACTCCTTGCCAATGGCTAAAAATTAGATCTCTGATTTTTCCTTCACTCATGTGACTTGTGAAATGAGTGTTCTCTGTGTGTCTTTGTTCTATGCCATCTCTGTCTTTTATAACTTTGACATGAGCCAAAAACCTAATCTTCAATGGATAAGATCTAACCATGAGATCAATGACTCTCTTTTAATTAAATCATTAAGTGAACCACTTTATTAATTAAAAGTCACGTTAATAAAAAAACGTCACTTAATTAATTAATAAAGTAAACTTCTGGAAAAAAACATAGGATACATTTAATGACGATTTCCCAAAGTAGACACGTCCACCCTCATGGAAATACCTGTCTGAGCTACAAACACTAACAAATTTCATATCCCTTTTAGAATTCAATGGACATAACAGTTTCAGAATTTCAGGATTGGTAGGATTATAATGTTTCCATTGGATTGCATAATGTTGAATTTGCATGCCATAAATTGTTTTTTTTGGGATTTTATCATTATTATTTATAATTTTAAAGATAGGGACTCTGTTGAAATTTGGTCAACTTCGGGATGAATTTCCCCAAGGAAACCCCAAAGGGAAACCCAACTACCCCAAAGAAGCCCATCTTGTCCTAGAAAGGAAGAAGTCAACTTCGTTAAAGGAAAATTTTTATTATTAATATATTTGGCTCTTTATTTAATGTGACACAAAATACTTGGGCAAGCAAATCATTTCTAGCATCAAAAGGTTAATTCATAAATAGATTTTTAATTAAGTCGGCTCCATAATAAGAGAGAAAATATTATTTATATAAGTCGGCTCCTCTCTTTATGGCACTCCTCTATGACCATTGATTGCATATATATTAGACCCTTCTTGAACAATTTCTTTTTGACAAGAGAGTTTATTCATGCGACCTCTGGAATCTCATGTACCCTTCCTCTGTAGTTCGTTTGAAGATATTTTGTGGCTTGGATCACATAGCAATGGCTCACATTTCTTTGTGGTTCGTGCTATTTTCTCTATGACTCGCATCACCATCTCTGCGGCTCGCACTATATATTTATGTAACTCGCTAGACATTCCTGTGGCTCGCTCTTATCAACAGAGACCACATATTTATCTCAGAGGCTCGATATATATACACAGTAGCTCACAATTGACTATTGGTTTGTTGACTTCCATCTGAGGGTCATATTTTATATTTGAGGCATCACATCACTGAAGCGTTGTATATAATCACTAAGGCATCAGATCACTGAAGCTTCACATACATCACTAAGGCATCACATCACTGAAGCATCGCATACATCACTAAGGCATCACATACATATCTATGACATCACATCATCGCTATGGTTCATATTAACAAGTGATGACATCGGATCATTGCTATGGTTCGTATTAACAAGTGACGACATCACATCATTGCTATGTGTCCCGGTCTCAAGTCCCATAACGTGCGTTTGGTTTGCATGGCACACTCACATTTTACAGTTGCTTGATCTCACGTCCTATAATTCGCATTTGGTTTGTATGGCTTTGCTCGCACAGTGGTTCACACTCAGACAGTGGTTAGCACTCTCTAATAGTAACTCATATATATCTGTGTGGAATCACTTCTACACTCTGTGTGTGGTTTTATTTGGTACACATTCTACAGTTCTCTCTATGTTAGATATACTTGTGGAAACCCTCACAGTACCTCTGTATGACAGCGATATATGACACTTGTGAAAACCTTCATGACTGAAGGATATTTGGTAAAGTATCTTTCAGTGAAAATGATATGTGATAACTTGATCTATATGTGTATGGCAATGAACTATGATATGACATGACAGTGGCTTGAAGGCATGGCAGTGACCCTTGATATAGAGAACAATAACCTTAACTATGATAGTAAGCCTTGTTGATGACTGACAGTGGCAGTAACCGTAACATTGCTATTATGATATATGATGACAATGACAATGCTCCATGAAGGCAGTATGATATATGGTGACAGTAAGATATATGAAGACAGTGACCATGTTTACCTGTTGACGGTAACCTTTGATGGTAGTATATCTTTGATGATAACACTTGACAATGATGACCTCTGATAATGATGTCACTGATTTCTATGACATAAATGTTACTTCTTGTATGGCAGCAGCTCTCCAGGGATCAGATCATTCAGTTCACAAACGTAGTTGTGAACTAACTTGGGTTGGCCTTAGGAGGCCTGATATGGTTGATGTATCTCATTCTCATTGTACTTTGTATCTCAGCTGGACAAATTATGAATATCTAATAGAAGAAAAATCTGGTTGGTTTTCCCCCTTGTGGGGTTTTGCCCTGGTCTCTGACCTAAATCCTGGTGTTTCTATTGTGTATGCTTTTCTTTGGTTGTTCCTTACTGTACCGCTGCATTGTTGATGTTATTTTTCTCTCTACATAATTGCTAATAATGTTATGATGTTATGGGGTGAATGTAATATGTAAATGCTGACAAATTTGAAAATGCAATTATCTACAACAGAGAACATCCTAGCCCTAAAAATGAATAGACTCCTATGCTATGGACCCCAACAACCCCTTGCTTCCCTCGAATTCCCCTAAAATTTGGGGGTGATCCCACACATTCCCCTTGTGTGTCTCCTGCTCCTCCGTCCTGGGAACTTGGTGGAAAATAGGGATCATCTCTCACTCTGCCCATTTTTTACAATCTTGACTGCCAATTCAACATGGTGCAAAGTGTATGACATGAACTCTTAAACAAGAGTAAATGCTACAAATACAAATCACATTTTGATTTTAGACAATTTTTGAAAAATAATAAAATTGAGCTATCTATATACCAAGATAATAATACTGATAATGTTCTTGTGTGTTATTGTGCCTGCAGGGATACAAAATAATAGGGTCTCACAGTGGAGTAAAGTTATGTAGATGGACCAAGGCACAACTACGTGGGCGAGGTGGTTGTTACAAGCACTCATTCTATGGCATTGAGAGTCATCGGTAATTGTTTTTATTGTAACCCACTATAGTAATAAGCAATCTTGAAGAAAGGAACTTAGGTTTTGAAATAAATGTGAAATAAAGAAGCTAGAAATAGATGGTCTGCTAATAAATGCGTATGAAAATAGTGCCAATAAGATTCAAAATATGTATTGTAGTAAAAATGTTGTCAAAATAAAGATGCCAAAAAAACTCAGAGTCAGTTTTATTAAGTTGAAGAATACTCTGCAGGATGCAGGTGCAGTAGAAACAATTTGAACAATGCTAGACTTATCATGAGATAGTTAATCAGTGCCTGCTGTGGCTTAATCATATGCTGATAGAAAAGAAGTTTGTTGTCTTGGCATTAAAATTCCTAGAAACGAATGAGTTCTAAAATGAGTGTTCGATATATAATCTGTTGATTTTTTTGGAGAAATCCATAATAGTTACTGCACCTATATTTTGTATGCACAAGATGTATAAGGGCACTCTGATACACCAGAGATGTGAATTCTGATTGTAAGATCTAATTGTGTGTTTTGTTATGGAAATGACATTTCAAAGTGCATGTTTATGACACCTGGATTTCTCAGGTAATGAAATTTAAAAAATTGGCTATTATTTTCCGAAGTAAAAACAAAGAGTATAGGACTGGTAATATTTTTTGTATCTAATTGTATGTCTTGTGATGGGAATGGCATTACAAAGGGCAATTTTGTGATACCTGGACTGCATTGGTAATGGTACTTAAAATTTTGGATATTGTTTTACATAGTAAAAACAAAAACAGAGTTTAGGACTAGTAAAATCTTTATATTTATTCAATCTATTTCTTGGGTAAAATTTATTTTAGGAGATAAGATAAGATAATTTTATTAATGTCCAACAAATGACCATAAAAGGTCAACGGGACTGTCGTTACAATGATTACATCATGCCAAGCCGGTGGACCAAATGGTCACCTTTAACATTTCTTTTAAAAAGCAGAAAATACATCTATAATCTAAGTAAATGTAAATGTAGAAGCTAGAAGCTCTCGGCTTCGAAACAAAGCATTGCGATGAAGCAGAGAAGGAGAAGAAGAAGAAGCAGGGAAGGAGTCTCCTGTCCAGTTCCTACTCCTAACATCCGAGGTCGAGAGAAGAAAACTGAGAGAAGTTTGTCAAAGTCTGCTGTCCTATGGGCATACTGGACTATCGCTGCTATCGCCAGGAGGTTCTAGGGCGCCTCCCAGGGGTGGATCCAATCTTGGAGCGCTAGTGCAGTCTGGTGGGTCGGCCCCCCGAGGCCGCACTAATCTGGTCTCAGTGTTTGTGGATCGGTCAATGGTTCTTTTGGTGCCCCGCGTTGATGATAGCGCCCTAAAGAAGTCCGTGATCTTCTGCGAGGTGTCCGATCTGGTGGGGGGCTGAAGAAAATGGGCCCGAAATCTGGAGGTCTCCTGGAGATAAAGTGTAAGGCATCTCAGATCAACATATTTGAGGAAGCTGGTCAAAGTTTGAGAAGACCTGAAGAGACAATGGAAACGACCTCGAATCTCATAGTAAGCAGGGCACCTGAAGATGAAGTGTGTCTCTGTCTCTATGTCCTGTAAGTGAAAGAGCTGGCAAATCCTATCTGCCCTATCGATGTAGTGATCTGTCTCCACCCGGAGTCTGTGAGACCCAACTCTGAGCTGCCCGACGGGGATTCGAAGGGCATGCATCCAATGTTGGAACGTGTACTGGGGTCTGATGATGAGCCCATCCCTGATCTCCAGGCAATGCGCCGCATAGAAGGCCATTTTTGGACGCAACCCATTGGGAGGATTAGTCCATGTAGTCTGAATGTATCGCTTGTAAATACTAAATATCCTCCTTAATGATTTTATTAAGCTCTTGCTGATTGGGAAGGAGGTGGCCTGGAGCATTCAGAGAGTACTGAAAAAGAGGGAGATGGTCAATCTGGATTCCTAAAGCCTCCAGAAGCTCTGTCACACCGGTGTACCAACATTTGGATTGGCCTGTCTGCATACAGGCGATGTTCTCCGAGGAGCAATATGCTAAGTATGGGTATTTGTCACGACCCTTCCTCGCGTCTGCCAGGTCTTGGAGCCTATGCAAGAGCGACACTAACTTGAATATCACCTCTAGGCGGAAAGGTTGAGCCTCGAACTCTGCTAGAATGATGTACTGAGGAACTGTCTGCTTGCACCTAATGAAACGGCACAAAAGGAGGGTCTGGACCCGCTCTGTTGAAGCCCAATCTGGCTCTAGGAGAGAGGGACCCCAAATCTCTGAGTCGTAAAACACTGTGGGGTGAATCAAAGTGTCCATGATGCTCATTTTGGACGAGATGTCCTGGAAATGGTGCTGGAAATACTGCCTCTCTAGAAGGGCTAGGGAGCCATACCCTTTGTTGATCCGAGGTTGAAGGGCTAGCCGCAGGTTGAAGCGAGGCCCTGAAAACTAAACTCCCAAATATGTATAAGTGCTGACAATCTCGATCTCTTCTCCTTTAAATAGGAAGTGGAAGTTCGAGGTTTTCTTGACTCCATTGAAGATAATCACTTTGGTTTTACCCAAGTTCATAGTTAGATGCCTTCGGTCACAAAAAGCTGCAAGAGCATCCAGCTGTCTCTGAAGGCCTTCTTGGGAGGAGGCAATAAGGGCAATATCTGCAAAGAGGAGGATGGAAATCAGGACCTGGTGAAGAAGACACCCATCTGTATCCTGGATATGCTCCCGAAGGAAGGACTCGAGCTCATCGATATAGATCCTGAATAAAGTAGGAGAAAGGGGGCATCCTTGCTTGACTCCAATGGTGCTTCGATTGAAATCCGACATTCCTCCGACTGTGCAGAGACGACCAAGGACGACCTCATAGAGGTGCATGATAGCTTTCAGGAGAGTCGAGGAAATGCCAATCTCTCTTAGCCTCTGGAAAAGATCTTCCCTCGGGGCTGAGTCAAAGGCCTTCCGAAAGTCTGCAAAGCAGCAATACACTTTAGAGGATCGATGCCTAGCCTCCTCGATCACCACACAAAGAGTAAGGATGTGGTCGATCATCTGGTGGTCTGGGCGGAATCCTGCTTGGCCCTTGGCCCTGAGTTGTCTCTGCTCAAGGAAATGGGAGAGTGTCCTGTGGAGTGCTGTAGCATATAGCTTGGAGAATGTGTGCCCAACCATGATTGTCTTGTAGTTGTTGGGGTCAGAAGTAGGCCCTGACTTGTGGATCGAGTAGATAATGTGGTGTGACCAACTATCCAAAAATCCATCCCGAACCACTTGGTTGAAAAGGTCCACTAGATATTCTACTAGGGGGCGATGTCCATGCTTGAAGAATTTTGCCTAGAAGCCTTCTTCGTCTGCTGTGCTGCTGCTATTCATTGTCCATATTGCCTCTTTGATATCTTTGTCGGAGAAAAGGTGGCAGGAGGTGGGGGGGGGGAAGTAACCTGAGTCAGAGGCTGCCCAGGAATGTCATACAGCTGGAGGTGTGAGAGAACATTGAGGCAGGATCAAGGTCGATTGGGGTAGGTGAGTTCCGAGAAAGGATGGTCCCCTAGAAATCTTTAGGGGAGCGAAGGAGGAGAGTAGAAAGAACCTATCTCCTATGGGCAATGAAAAGGCGCTTCTTGCGGCGAAGGAGGCAACGGTAGGCTGAACAGAGGTCTGGGTATGTTGGTAAGGAGTTTCGGAATGCGTGTCGGAGGTCCTGATGCATAGACTTGCATTCTTGGTCATATCATTTATTGATAGGGCAATTTCCCGGTTTGCGGGAAGTGGTGGCGGTACGGGTAGAATGGGGAAGGATTGGAGCGCAACTTCCCAGATTGCATATGAGAGGCACTGGTATTTGTCCTTGGCGGAGCTGAGAGAGGCGAACTAGGACTCCGATGGGAGTGTCTGTCTGAAGATAGAGGAGAAGAGATCAGGGTCATCCTCCTCAAATCGGAAGGTGGTCTTGGGAGGGCTGCGGGGAAGAGTAGGAGATCGATTTGGGAGGTCAAACTGTAGAGAGAGTGAGAGAAATGCATGATCTACGAGAGGGATAGGGGTGATCGAGAAATTTTTGATGTAAGGGAGGAGATCTGGGTTTGCAATAGTGTAGTCAACCACACTTGTCCCGCCTCCAAATG
>APFE030569010.1:1082-25781 GCA_000404065.3 Pinus taeda
AATGAAAAAACCTCCTTTATATATATAGGAGTCTAAGGAGTCACAATATAACCCAACCGACCTAACAATAATAATATAAAGCCACAAACATAACACTAGAGGGATTCTATGGGGCACAGTAATAAAAATATGGTGAAAATAGGGGCACAACAATATTAATAAGGGGTACAACTACCATATTAATGGGGTAATCACTAGTATTATAGGGACCCAACACATTGCATAACCCCTCTAGATGGAGAAACTTGGGTCTAGCATTCCCCTCCTTATGGCCCTGGGAATTGAACTCAACACTTTCAAAATTTTTCACATTCCGAGATCCCATTTTCATTGCCTCCTTCCTTCGAAAGCACCCCAATAGCGAGCTTCCTTCTCCATGAATGTGGTTTCTCTCTCGATGAGGCAAACCTAATTTTCTTTATTCTACTCATGTAAGGAATCCACATTTTAAGAAAGGAGCACGATTAATGTAGGGTTGTAAGAGTCAAAAGGGGCTTTAAGGTGGGTCAAAACCCCTTCTTGTGTAAAGGGATGAGATTATCTAGAGTATTTTGAGCTTCGTCCATGGTTTGTGGACCATGGTATTGTAAGGGTAAAAGAATATATAAAGGGATGTCTTAGCAAGTCTAGGGCAATCAATTTATGAGATAGATGTTTTTAAGTCTGTTTTTGTGAGATATTTCTGTAGTCAAGTGAAGGGGAAGACTCCCACAGCTGTGTGCATGGAGACCTTGGTAAATCTATCGCTGTGTGTGTAGGGTCAAAAAGATTATATTTGTGAAGACTTGAACTAATAAAGAAGAATTTGTGATAGATCTATGTATTTTTTATGTTCGCGTAGTTTTTGTGTTTTAGTATATTTATGGTTCGTTTTTGTACATTTCTTCTGCAATTTCATTGCGAAGGTTCAAATACTATTTTATATGATGAATAAAACATGTTAGACTAGTTACACAACTCCCATGTCTGTTAAATAGGAAAACTATTTATGACTATAAAAATAAGAATAACAGTTCACGAAGGTTGAATTAAGCCCTAAACTGATAGAAACCTTACAACCACACTTCATAACCCACCTGCATGCAGAAACCTGGTTCTAGCATCCCCCAATATTGCCTTGGGTAAGACTGTAGTATGCGCTGCACAGATCATTGCCAAAAAGGATGGTAATATAGGGTTTTGTTGGCTAACATAGCTAACTCTAAACTTGGGTCTAAGCCCTTGAAACCAATAAATGGTTCTATTGCCAGGACCAAGATTTGTTTGAGGGATGTGTGATGTGGCGACCGACTAGAAAAGAGATCAACAATTGGGTCGATCGGAAGTTGCACGAATTTGCAGCAAAGGAAAGAAGAAATCCATGCCAATCCGCAGAAAGGTGGTTATAGAGGTATTTCTATACAGAACATCACGAGATATTTTTCGCATTGTTTGCTAACGAGTTGCACAAGTAGCTTTCAAAGCTAGTGGAAAATTAACCCTCTTGGAAACATGACAATCCTATTGTGTGGACCTTAGAGCTAATTAAGTGACTTAAGGGGTTTGAAAATAAGGTTACAAGAGCTGTTGATTACTGGATCGACATGTATCCTCAGAGGCCTCATTATTGAATTCAAAATTGACACAACAGTATCCTACAGTGAAGCTGAGTGCAATTTTTTCAAAGGTCCATGAGGTAAGTATCTAAATTCCTTAAAGCTCTGGATTAAGATGTTGTTATGTGAAAATGGTGTTATGCCTATAGATAGATGTTTAAAATAATCCAGACTAGATCTACGTGAAGCGAAAAAAGGTCCAGATAAGATCGTGACAAATTTATTAAGGGTGAGTATAATCCATTATTGGGTGAATCAGAAAGTGAAGAAGAAAGAAGAAAACCTTGTACACCTAAAGGTACGGCATAGTCAGAAACTCAAGGCACTTCTAGTTTTCCTCACCCGTCCAGTCCACCTCCATCGTTGCCTCAACCTCATATACCTCCACCTCCACCTCCACCTCCACTATTCAACATGGATAACACAACGAAGATGCCTATATTTAAGGGTCAGGGATTGAAGGATCTTGATCAATTTTGGTTTGTCATAGAAGTTGTGTGGAAAGCGCGGTAGATCAATGACAACGATATGAAGAAAACACAACTTGTCACAGTGCTGCTGGACATAGCATTGTCGTGGTATATCAAGTACAATATGACGAATCCAACTGCTTCATTAGTTTCCATTAAGAACGCATTGAACACGGAGTGTAAGAAGCCCAAGTCACAGTCACAATGTATTACATAAATAAAAGAAATTAAACAAGCCGTCAATGAGGCTGCCTAGGATGTAGATTAAAGGTTAAACTATTTGATGGGACAAACCAACTTCCAAATCTTTGACAAACTGCAAAAATAGTGGTATATAGCTTCACTATTTCCACACCTCAGGTTACCACTATCATAGCAAAAGATTTGGACACAAGCGGAAGCATTATAGATCACAATGAAATTAGAAGCTTCACCGATACAAGATACTCACATAGGGGTTCAACAAATACAGTGCCAGTTTGCAAGCTTTCATATGGAGTTGCACGAATTGAATAAAAGAAAAGACATTCAGTCTGAGATGCGCTTAGAAGTATGGTGCCTAAAGTGTAAAAGGAAGGTCACTACAAGGACTAGTGTCCTGTCTATCCTGATTATTTGGTTGGCGTAGGTCCCAATCCTTTGAAGTTGGAGCCTAGTGCTGGAGCAAGTACCAAACTGAGAGTATGGTGTAGTATTTTCCGAGTTGTAGGTCAGCACCTGATTGATCACTACTATTTGCTATAGAAATATGTACAGTCATTGCAACAATTATTTTGTAAGTTCTGTCGATTAATAGGACATGATGAGAGCCATTGTCATAGCTATGATTTGATGGTAGATCGAACTCCAACATTTAGGATGTAAGTTTAAGGTCATGTGCACGAAGATAATGGGTCACTTATGGTCCACGAAGGATTTCAAGGTCGAGGAGGAGGAACTGGACGAAGTCGGGGTCAGATCATATGCTATAATTGTGGCAAAGCTAAAAATTATGCACGAGATTATCAGAATCCCTCTCACCCTTCATGTCAGTATTGCAGACAGTTTGACCATGTGATAGAATATTTCCCTATTTTAATGGCTAATATGGAGGAAAAGAAGAATCAGCAGCTTGTGCAGAATTTACAACTGATGCGATCCAAGCATTAATATAGTGACACGAAGTGGTACGACTACCAGAGAAGAGAGAGCAGAAGGTAAAAAATCTGTGGCGGATACATGGGTTAGGGAGGCAGGAGAGAAGAGTACTAGGTTCGATCTACAGAAGGAGAAGGCAACTTTCATAGAGGCAAAGAAGATTTTCATGGACCTAGGAGCTTTGATATGAAGGACATAAACACAACTAGTACTAAGGAAGAGCGCTCCTGAAGTAGTTACTGCGACAAAGAATCCTGATTCAACCATTCTGAAGTCATTTCCACAAACGTGTATGAAGTTTCTAAGGGACTAGAAATAAGTGGAAGGGTTGCAAGAATTGATCAACAACTATGCCAGTGAAGAGAACCCATAGCCTGAACAGCGCGCAGTAAACAAGGTCAACAATAAGAAAAGAACTGGTTGGGAAATGCAATTAACTGCCCAAATTGAGGAATTTGAAATGGAACAAGTAATTATGGACTTGGGATTGGATGCGAATGTCCTACTGAAGCATACTTGGGAGTGGATGTGAAAAACAAAGCTGCAATGGTTACCAATTCAGCTGTGCATGGCCAATCAACAAAATATTATCCTAATGAGTCAATTGCAAGGCATTGTTATAGACATTAAAGGAGCAAGCATAATGGTGGATTTTGAAGTTATTAAGATTGTGGATGATAGGAATCCATATCTTGCTTTACTCGGAATCGATTGGGATTTTGATATGGATGCCATAATCAATTTCAAAAGAAGAAGTATGGTATTTGAAAGAATGGCACTAGGGTCGTTGTTCCATTAGATCTCTTTGAAGGAGTGCGATATGCAAAACTGGTCCATGAAGAATATGGTGATGAAGACATTGACCACATCTATAAGTTAACTGCACATGATGAGTGTTGGATCAACCCTACTACAGATGGATGGATAAGCTAGGAGAATGATAGTTCATGTCATTCAGACTTGGATGAAGAATTGGAGAACTGCCAAAACCAGTTTCATGAAGTTTCTACTCTGCGCTGTAATAGAATGACAAAATCTCTTCGCTGCATATCAACCAAGGTACGTAATTTACCATATTATGATGAAATAGGTGATGCCAATTTATTTATGGATGAATTTGAAAGGAATGTACTGGAAGAACAATGATTTTAGACCTTGTATATAGCCTTGAGGGCTATGCCTACTCGCTTGTGGGGCACACATAAGGATAATATAGGAAATTGGAGGGAGTATCGAAGGTTGATGAGGCTCAGGTTTGGTCATGCAAACATAGGGATTGTAGAAAAATACAATGGAAAAGATGATCCTCGTGATCATTTGTGTCGTTGGACTAAGGCATGGGGCAAAGAACCTCAACTAGATAGGGTACATGTGTTTGTTCACACCTTAGATGTGATACCAATGAATTGATATCTTGAAATGGAGTTGCACCATGGTCTTATTGATTGAAATGATATGAAGGAAAGTTTTATATTGACCTTTAGCTTTAATATGGTTTTCAGTGTATAGATGATGCCCTTCAAGAAATTAGCGTTGCAATTTTCCGGACACCTAATGGGCCAATGACTTCAGTACAACCCGACTAGAACGTGCAGTTACAACATGCATTGGAATGTTAAAATATGACCATTGAGGAAGGCGAGGAAGATCAACGCAACATTAATATTCCTGATTTAGAAGGACAACGCAAAGTGGTAGGACCTAATGTTGAAATACCTGATGTAACACAACCTGTTAAGACGAGGCAGTTCAACATAGGCTCAGAAGCAAAGCCCAAGTTCGTGTGCATAGGAGATTACTGGGATGAAGATACAGTAGGAAAGGTCGCCGAGTTACTGCATGAGTACCAGGAGCTGTTCCCATCGAAGATCATGGAGTTAAAAAGGCATCGCGGAAGACTTGGGCCTCTTGAAAATCACTTTGATTCTAGATGTGAAGCCTGTAAAACAACGACCATATAGGCTCAACCCAAAATACAAGGAGAAGATAAATGAGGAACTTGAGAAGATGGCCGTAGCTGGCATAATCGAACCTGTGGAAATATATGATTAGGTGAGTCCAATGGTCGTATAGGAGAAAAAGACCAAGGGAGAAATAAGGATCTATGTCGATTTAGGGAAGTTGAATGACACACGTGTACATGACCTGTTCCCAACAACATTTACAGATGAATTTTTGGAAAATGTAGGAGGACAGGAGGCCTACACTTTTATAGATGGGTTTTCTAGGTACCATCAGATTAATATAGCACTGGGAGATAGGAGTAAGACCACCTTGGCTATTGAATATGGATCCTTTCAATATACAGTCATGCCATTTGGGTTGAAGAATGTACCAGCGATATTTTCCAAGGTTGTCATCGCAACGCTTAAAGAATTCATTCACAAGTTTCTGGAGGTTTACTTTGATGACTAGATAATATTTGTATTGTTAAAGAAGCATGTTCCAAGCCTACACTTGATGTTGGATATCTGAAGGAAGTATAAAATCTCATTAAACCTGAAGAAGTGCATACTTTGTGTACCTTATGGAATTTTACTAGGACATGTTGTCTGTAAGCAAGGGCTAATGATGGATTGTTATATAGGAAAATGACCTCCTCATCTGCTCAGAGGAGGAAGACAATTTGGCTGAAGACATGACCAAGTTCACAATCCTATTTGCCAGGGTAATGCTCCCTAGGAACTAGTAGGACGAGTTATAACGCTCCCCATGCATGAGCTAGGGGCGTTAGTCCCTAGGGTAACTCATTGTGTTGCCTTAGGGGAAACTTTAGTCAACTTTTGTGAGGTTCCATAGGTCAAAGGTTCAGGTTGATTGAATAATATCCCATGTTTTACTCATATGTTAGCCCGAAAAGTAGGAAACATCCATGTTCAACCTAGTTCAGGATATTTCTATTTCTAACGAGTCTAATAGAAAGGGAAAAAGAAATAAAGCAAGGAAACATCCTAGATTTTTCCAAAGGGAACTCATGAGAGAGTTTGCAAGGATTAGCCTCTCATTCTATTTATTGGAGGCCTAGGGCATTGTGAAAGAGGTCGGAAGGTTGAAGGATTGCCAACTTATTGTCGAAACTTTGTATGATATATAGTGGTTTACCAAGAGGTTAAGAAGAGAGAGAGATAAAGGAGCTGGAGGTTTAAGGGAAGCTTGATTCACCAGATGATTGTAATCATCCTTTCCTATTAATAATATAGACCTACAATTGTGTTGTCTACTCTATGGTGTTTATACTGTGTTCTGTTACATGTTGATGCAATGCCATAGTTTATGAGTAGCTTAGATGCATGTTATTTGATATCCTTATATATTATTGTCTTGATTATCAGAGTTTATATGCTACAGTATTATTTCTTTTCTTGTTTATATGTAGGTGTTGACCTAGGAGCTAGCAGAGAGGTCTTCCGCTCCACTACATTGGGTTCTCCAGCAAAACTACATCAAGATCTAAGGTAATCTCTCCCATCCTTATTTTAATATCATACATTAATATGGATATGGATATGTTTCTTTTGTGCCAACTGCAGTTAGTCTGATCTATCTGCCAAGGATCCAAAGAAGATACTTAGGGTATTCTAGCCACAACCACCCATGCATTAATACCTATAGAATAATTGGTGACTCCACTGGGGACTATACTTAGTTCCTGATTTTCTCCTACGAAGTTCCTGGATCTCTCTTTCTTCCAGGCCCTCCTGTACTTCTTGGTTCACTTTCTGACCATTCAGGACTCTTCAACACCCTCCTCTCTGTGCTCAGCCTTTGTTATGATCCTAAAAGACGTATAATTGAGCTTCTACCCCCCTAACACGCCCAGTAGTGCAACCAAAGAGTTATAATGCTCTGCTGACTTGCATACATAGTGTTAGTGCAATCACTAACTCTCTGTGCCCTCTTCTAAAGTGCGTTAGCCACCCATATCTTGATGAAAAACCAATTCTGTGAACTCTTGGTTTGGGGAAGCTGCCTATAGTTTGTTCAAGGATCTGCAATTGTGCACTTTTCTTTGGTTGCCGATTTCCTGAGAATTTTTTCTTTTTAGAAAAATAGGTTAAGTGCTTACGTTTTTCAGAAAAAAGAAAATAAAAATTTGTTTAAAGTTTTTTTTTTTGTTTAGTTGGTTAGATTCTACATTTATTGGGTTAGTTTTTAGAGAACGTTCCATGTCTGCAAGTTGTGCTTGTGTTTACTGCACTGGATGCATGGTACTGATTGATGTATAAATGAATCTCTCCTTGTAGAAATAACTCATTCATCAAAATAAAATTGAAAAACATTTTCTGCATGGTTTGTGTCAGAGTCCCGCAAAACTCCATACGTCAACACCCCTTTTGAAGACATTAACAAAGTAAATTTAAAATCTATATCGTAATAAAATCAATAAACAACTCTTTTGAGTATACACACATATTAGTCTAGAATAGGATCTCGGGCTAGACAGTTGTGAGTTAACTTCCCAAGATCGTAAAATTGAGACTAGTGTCATCAAAGAGGGAAAATTATGCTGCACTCATACTATCCAGGACCACTCCAGTTAAAGAAGAGTTAAATGCGAGACAACATGGGAATGTGAGAGAAGGTAGTCCACCTTCAATTGCATCTCCATTGGGTATTCTATGTATCGGGGATCCCTTCGGGGGTGTCGGAGCTGAGTCATAGACTAAGGTATCCTGTCCACACAGTGTACTGTCTACGACCATGCTCCCCCCCGATAGTGTCTGTGATTTTAGGTAACCATAGTGGCCATACTTTTTAGGGAAAAACATAAGGTGACTGGGGCGAGATGCCCTGGTATCTAAACAAATGAACCTACTATGTCTTCGATTTTTGGGAGGGTACTCATCTTCACGAGAGTACTTGGCCCCTTAATATGAGGTTTGAGTGAAGCTCAAGAATAATCATAACTATGCATTTGGCCAGCTCTCTCTTTTATCCATTCTGATATTGGATTTCATCTCCAACAAATGGTGGTTATCCTACAGAGTCATATCCCCTCCTTGCTAATTGAATTTTTAGAGTGTTTTTTGGGTTTTAGGTGCCAGTTTGTTATCACTAAGACTATAATCAATATCACTATATTTTTTTTGATAAAATATATCAGTCATCGTGGCTACATACGACCCTCATCATCAATCTCGGCAACAACGAGATCTTCCTCCGCTGACTGTTAAGGATCTGCCGAGCCTCGGTGAACCAAATTACCCATCTTTGAGTAATTAGTATCCAGTATCTAACACCGAATCAAACAATACATGCCAAGACTCAATACTGCCAGAATATTTTTTCACCGAAGGTTTTGTACCTCCTTATAATCCTCTCATCAGTGATCCTTTGGGACTGCTATTGATTCAAGTTGCACCTGTACCTACCATGTCTTCAATTGTACCTACATCCACGATTCCATTGGCGACTAATAGGCTATGGCATTTTGTGGACAACTTTGGTCCACCCTCACTTCCCCAGTCGACAGCCAGTTATACACAACTAATCGGAAACCCCGCTATCCAAACTATGCCAAGTCCAACCAACTTAGTTACACCTAACATGAGAGGAACCCAATACACACTAGTTTCTACCCCTTTTGTGTCTACTCCTAGACCTTCAGCTAGCAATCCAGATAATACTGTTAGCACGGGTCCCTTCAGTAATCTCTTTGGTTGGAATCCTTTTTTTAGTTCAAACCCCCATGTTCAAATGCCAGGGGGCACTGTTGCCAACATGCACATACCAGAAAGGGGCATTATGGTTCCTCCTCCACTTATAGGACAAGCTAGAAAGTCATTAATTGCCATCAATCCTCCATATTTTAGTCAAGTGCCTATGACCAACTATGTGGCTGGTGGAATTCCTCAACTCATCTTGCTCAATGCATTTTGGCACCCCATTCTCAACCTCAATTGAGTCAAGGGGGAAATTATTATCCTAGGGAAAATCAAGCTTATATCCCCCAACCTAACATCCCATATGGACAACCACACTATATGATTGTTCCTCAAGGAAACAAATATTCAACAAAACCTATGTATAATGATGGGAACAATATGATGGGCGGACCACAAGGTCCTTCAAGCCATTCGTCATCACCCTAGTCAGACTCTAGGGCACCAAATACTTTTCCTTTTTGGAAACACTCGACATCCTCAATCTGTACAAATTGACCAATGACCCCATCTACCATAACTTACATTGGCTCCCAATCCTGCACAAAATACCTGCCAACATCCCAAAGTTTGAAGGGAAAAAAGGGGATGATCCGGGTACACATGTCACCACCTATCATCTATGGTGTGTATCAAACTCCATGGTCGATCACAGTATCCAACTTCGGATTTTCCCCCACACCCTTAATGGTAATGCTGCCAAGTGGTACATTGAGTTACCATGCACGTCAGTTAATATCTTTGGCACCTTAGTGATGGAATTTGAAAGCACTTTCAACTACCATCTACTGTGAAACTAGGTCGGAACTCCTTACTACCTTATACCAAGACACCTCCACTGACATCTCCAATCACATTCATGAATGGAGACGTAGGTGGAGGCTAGTCAAAGACCCCATTCCAAATTATCTATTAGCGGATTGGTTCTATAAATCTCTTCTTCCCCAGATCGTCAAGGACATTGTCTTAGGTGGTGTGGTCACTGAAGACCAATCCATTTGTCATGCCCAACACTTTGATTTGATTTATTCGTAGTCTGGCACATTATATGACGTAATCCCCAATGCCCCCAAAATTTCCAATTCTTCCACTACTCAGTAACCCGACGCACATGCTAATTGTATTTCCTAATGGTTAGCTTGAGTGGGCCTAATGGTTAAGAGCATGTGTTTCCTCCTAAGAGGTCACAGGTTCAAAACGAGAGGGGGCTAGAGTATGTATGCCTTCGTAGACTTAGCAGTCAAATCGCTGCGCAGAGGTGGGTCCCTTGTCCCACAAACAAGGGGGTCTCATACACCAATTTGGTTTCTGGCTTGGCTGTGACCTTAAAAATGGATATTATTATTATTATTATTATTATTATCGACACTATATCTGGGTCTGTTGTAAAAAATCTTAGTGGGCACATTGCCCAGTTGTTTGTTGATCCCGCTACCTAATTGGTTGCTCTTCCTACCATTGTGATAAACTATGTGTAGGCTACAGAAAAACCCAGCGGTAAGAATAAGAGTAATAAGAAAAATATCGCTACTTCTGAGGAGCATCCAGCTAAGCAATCCAACCCAAAGAATAAAGCTGTTGCACCACTTGATAATGGAAACAGAAAAGTTGTCAAGTTCCCTTGCAAAATCTATGTGGAAGACCATATGACACATTGTTTTCCATGTCTCTAAGAATGCACGGATCTTCTTGCTCAAAAGGACACTGGTTGGACCCCTGCAGTCCTACACAATCCTTTCCCTGCTTAGTAGCAACAACATCTTATTGCAAACCCGCCTCAACCCCTGCAAGGGGAAAACGACATTTCATATCATCCTTCCACTAGTGAAGGATCGTTGACTGTTTACACCTTTGAAATGGTTGATCTTCAAACATGAGCCGAATCTTATGGAGCTCCAGTCGTTAATGCTCAGGATGCTGCCTCGAGTTCAAACCCACCGCCGCCCAACGATATTCATATTGAGAGGCCTGTCTCTGATTTTGTAATTCGCCCCCCAAAAGGGGCACTTCGTTGCACAACATAATACATCTGCACGTGCTACCCGGAACTACAATATTGTATAAGACTTGGCGCAAGCACCGTAAACTATGTCTACACTCGAAGTATTGCAAACTTTTCCATCACAAAGGAAAGCTTTGCTTTTGGCTATTGGTGCGGTTGACCTTCAAGATTCCATGCTAGCAATATTTGACATGGAGAAATGTAAACATCCCCTTTCGCACCAGCTTGCATTTCAGGTGCAAATTTTTTCGAAAGGGCAAGGTGTACATAGAACTGTCATTGACGAGGGTGCTTTGAACTACGTCATGTCTACTTCATGTTGGCTTGCCTTGGGTTCTCCAACCCTCTCTCCATTGTCAAATTCCCTTACAACATTTGATGGCCATACATTCATACCAAAAGGTTACCTTGCCGACTACCCCTTCACTTTGAGTGGGAAAATGGTAACGATGGACATTGAAGTCATGATTGAAAACTTGATTATAATATGCTTTTGGGCCATAGTTGAACTTATGCCACGACTACCATCATGTCTGTGATTTTTCATATCATCCTATTTCCATTTGATGGAAGAATAGTCATGGTGGACCAACTATCCTTCTACACCCCAAATTACTCCCTGTTGCCTAGCGGCACCGTACCTTTAGTGGGTGGCATACTTGACTCTTATGTCAGTATCAGTGTCGATCTTTTAAAGGGTTCTTCCCTGATGGGTTGCTTTCCTCTCTCACCGCTCGCTATTACACATACAGTTTCTATGGTCTCCATTATTCCTCATGACCCAACAAATCCTTGGATCCTCCCAACCCCTTTCAAATATTGACTCTTATGGAGAATAAATGCCATTGTCACCAATCGAATTGGCCTATCAAGCCATTCAATCTGTGTCTAATTGTCCCGTCACTTTGGTCACAACCAATGATACCATATCCTTGGTGAGATCCAGTATTGCAACAATAATGCTGCAACTCCTAGGGCTCCCTTCTTTACTTTTATAAACCCGGTGGTTCATAACTAACTTGGAAGCGACAGTGCTGTATGCACAAGTACTAGCTCTTACTGCAGGCTGTCACTTGATCAGTTGGCACAAGTTTGCTAGGAGCTCAAGCCAACTTCTATGAGTTCTCAGAGAAGATTTTAATCATGATGGAAGAAATCTAACTCAAAAGAGGCTATTCTATTGGCAGAAAGAGGATGAAAGCTGAAAGGAAACACAAACCCTAGCAAACCCTAGTTTTACCCACTAACCCTACTTTTGCCAGAAAAAGAGTTGAAACTAGTGAAATGGATGCCATGGACTACTGTTAAGGTAAAATACATGTACTCAAGCTACTCTAAAGGAAAATGTGGAAGAACCATATTTTTGTACTTTTGAGCAATTTTACGCATAATTATTATGTTTATGCTTTAACTATTTGTGACTGTGCAGAGGTTTGGTGGCAAAGGAAGATGGAGTTGGCTGTTGCAGATGATGAGGAAGGTGTGGAGAGGACCTAAGGAGTCCCTAGCACCCTTTTGGACATTTCCATTGCAATCAGACTTTGAAAAATTTCTCTCTTGAACTTCTACAGGAAGTCTGCAGGGGATCTACAGGAAATTCTACAGGAAGAGGCCGAAAGTGACTTTTGAAGGTTTGGAGGTGGAAAAATGGTGGGAAAAAGGAAATGAAGGTTGGATAAGGGTGTTAGAGGATCTAGGTCTCTGTCAATGAAGATAAAACATGAAGGAGATGGTTGGATTGGTTCAAAGGATAAGAAAGCGATTTTGCACAAAAACGTAAAAGTTAGGGCTATTTGGGAAAGTGTGACGAATGAGTAGAGAAAACTTTGAGAGATGGATTGGAGCAGGTTGGGTGATGAAAGGATGAGAAGCTGGGATGGTATTTAAGTGAGATGCACACATACTTCTAAAAACTGATTCAAGGAGAATTAAAAAAGCATAATTTTACCTATTTTAACCTAATTCTGCCCTAAAAACAAAAAAAGTGTTGAACATAACTTTATGGACAGGAAATGATGCAAGAAAGCCATGGAAATTGAACAAGAACAAATCTAATCATGTAAATACAACTAACATTAACTTCAACTCAAAATCTCTCACTAGCAATTGCATTGGAAAGCAAAAACAATGTTTTGGTGGCAGCAAGAGTGCCTTGGTCTCAATTCATGGTCCCACAGAGGGAGAAATGAGATCAAGGCCGGCTTGGTGGCATTTTTGTGAAACTTCTTCTATTATTGCAGCAAACTATCTAATTAATCTTGAAACTAGAACAACTATTCTAATCATAAAAAACAACCAAAGTAATAGAGCAAGATTGAATCTAAACAACAAAAATCATTTCATGAATGCAAGAAAAAAACACATATAAATACAAGAAAGAGGTACTGGGCACTTGGGTTGGGCCCAACCCCAAGAGCCACAACCCCCTTAGAAAGATCAGTGCTGGTTCAAGGCTAGATTCATATTCATTGATCAAAAAAATAATAGTCATATCCCAAAACTGTCTACAGAAAGAGCTCGAAAATGAGTTGAATGCAGGGCTGCACTAAAGTGTGAAAATACACTGTTCAATAGCTAACCTAACGAGGCCTAAGGCCTTCTTATTTATACAAGTTAGGACTCCTAGTAGTCCTCCTAAACTTTAGGAACTCAGCTGCCAAAACTGCAGATAACAACAACTTCACTAGACCTGCTCGGCTGCCCCTTAAAATCATCATTTTTGGTTGTTATAATCCAAGCTGTTGATGGAGAACTCAAGGAAGGGGTTATTTAATGCAGGAGGCACCCCTTCTATAAGTCCTCAGCCCTGTTTCTTCGAATTTGGCTGCCAATCTGCTCATAAATGCTTGGTCTTGGTCCAAAAATGTCCAAAAATCTGCAATAAACACTCATTAGACTTTGTGGCAAAGTGACTATCCCCATTCACTCAATTGACATAAATATATTAAAAAATATGCACAAAACTATGGAGATTGGTGGATTAAATGGAAACAATAGGCAAAATGAGCCCATATAGTTTCTGGGGCTCATCATCACCCCCCTACTGAATGGGTTGCTCATCCTCTGAGCAACTATTCCAGTTCTTCATCCTTGATGGCCTTAATAGCTTCCCTGACATCCCATGCTTCTGAGGTGATTTCTTCTTCCCTATCATGAAAACCTTCCTTTCTGTCCATTTCCTCCCACTGCTTTTGTTATTCTTCTTCCTTGACCCCTTCCAGTAGTCCTAAGAGTAGTGAAGGACTGAAATTGAGGCCAATCCAGTTGGCTTTTAGGTTTTGCATTGATTGTTTTTATAGGGGCACTCTTGCCAAAGCCTCCCTCATCCTGGTTGCAGAGTGATACTCCTTGATATTCAAGCTATATGACAAGGTATTCCATCTCCTCATGCAAGCATGAAGGCAATCATCACCAAATAATCTTTCCATATCTTCAGATTGGGCAATAGCTTGCGCTTGCCTTTCAACATAATCCAGGAGAACTTGTGGGTTGCTTGCAAGGTGCTGATGAGCATATATGAGAACTGAGGGGCCTTCTGGTTCTGTCCTGATTAGCAGGGGCTCATTCAGTTCTTTTGCCATGATCTGTTGGACCTCTACTACTCTTTTTTCCTCATGGCTCATCCAAGAAGCCATAGCCATGAGCTGTACGTCTCCTAGTGGCGCATTCGGATCCCAAAATTTCATATCATGGAGTGCCATATTGTGTAAGTAGAACTCTACTAATTTGGCCTTATCCTCAGCTGAACTAGTAGCACATAGATGCATAAACTAACCATAATGTTGGAAAGGGATTATGCCCCTTTGGGCCAATGTTTTGATTTGGAACTGGAGCCATTGGTATTTAAGGTACAATGCATAAGATTTAGTAGGTTGTCTACATTGCAAGGCTTCTATTGCCTAGCTGGGCAAGTAGGGCATTTGGGCTTCTCTTTCCTGTAACTGTTGCTTCAGCATTAGGACTTCAGCTGCTGCCTGAGACTCCCTTTATTGCGGCTTCTTTATCATCATTTCAACATCAGGCTGAGTCTCTTCCCTTGGTTGTTGTTCCTTTGCTGTTTCCTAACCTTCTAGGGGGCCTTCCTGTAGTTGCTGCTCTTCAGAAATATGTGTTATGTTTGCCCTTTGAGTTTCCTATTGCTGTAACTGCTTTTTCAACAGTGCATTTTCCTCCTGTAGCTGGGCTCTTTTAATGCTTTTAGTGTGTCTCACTATTGCCAACTCCCTTCTTAATTCTTTTAGTTGTTCCTCCATGTGGCCTATATCTGCAACTCCCTTGGATTTAGAAATTTTTATCCAGTGTGTGTTCTAATTTTTTCTTGTTCTAATTCAAAGAAAAGGGGTATAATGAATTTATGTGGGATGATCTTTTCACCATCTAGCAAGTTGTAATACAAGCCCAAATTAGGCTGAGGGCTTGGTTCATGTATCTCCTCGGTCTTGTCTTCTTCTTGTGACTGTTTCGCTGCCTCCTCTTCCAATTTTTCAATCTCCTTTAGCTTGGTCAACGTTTCCTGTAGAGAGGTCTTAACTTCCTGTAGAACTGTGTTGGTGTCCATCAGTCTGATCCTTTCCTTCCAAGTGGAAGTTTTGGGACTTCCACTCTCATAAGTGATAGATATTTGGAGGGGATTCCTCGTTTTTCTTAGTAGGTGCATCCTCAATCATTATAGGTTGTTTCGATGGTGGCTGGGGCTTGCCCACCTTTATCCTAGTGCTCCTTCTGGCCTTGAAATACATGGCTGCTTCTCTTTTTCTTTTTCCTTTTTGTTTTGCTGGTGTGCTCAATGCAGCCAGCATAGCTGCTGCTTCTTTTGCCAAGGTTTCAGGGGATGCTTCTTCCTGTTGTTGCTCCCCTTCATCTTCTACTTTCTTTTCCATGCCTACTATTTCTGCTGTTTCTGGCAATGGCTTCTCTTTTTCTTGTCGGGTTCTTGCCTTGCCTGTGGCAGTCCTCTTTTGGCCTTTCTAAGGTTTTTTCTTCTCACTTTCTATTCTTTTCCTTTTCTCTATCTTGGGGTGGTCTTCTTTTCTGCTTTAGGTATTACAATGGGTTTTTCAAGTTTCTCTTATGCTTCCTGTTCCTCCTCTGTTTCCTGCTCTTCCTCTGTCTAAATATGTGGTGTCTCCTCATGCACTTCTTCCTCAATTTCCTCTTTCTCTTCCTCCTCCTCACTGCTAGATGGGCTGATATCCTCAGTCAAAGTTTTGATGTCATCATCTCTGGACATATTTCTGAAAATGTACCAAGCTATGGGAATGGTATATGTATGTAAGACATCTTCTACCAACAGTTTGATGAGCCCATGGTGGGCCAGCTGGTCTGGGACTTCTGCATTTAGCTTGGTACTACATTCTATTAAAGACTGGAGGAGGAAATATGGGAGATTCAATTTTTTAACTGGAGGCAAGTCCATCCCACACCTCAATTCATGTAGTAACCTGAAGTGATAACCATAAATTATGCTGAACCTTCCTTCACAAGTGATATATTTCATTATTTGGTAGTTGACTTCATTCTATGGAGGAGGTAAGCTTGTCCTTTTAACCCCATTTTTATACTCTACAGGATCCTCCCCAGGTTGAAAAAATGTCTTCTTGGCCACCTATCCCAATGCTTTTTCCTCCTTGCTCCAAGGGAGCCCAGGTGGAAGGCCTGTGATTCGACTGATAAAATCAGGGGTGAGTTCTAGGGACAGACCCCTAAAACTAACTGTGACATGTGTCTTCGAATGGGGTCATAAGGCCATCAGAAATTCTTCAGTTACCTCATCATCATATCCATGTATTCTTTCAAATAAAATCATCCAATTTTCCCTGGTGAAGAGGGCCACCACCTCAGGGTGCTCATGTAGTTGGTTGGAGTTCAAAGGCTCCTTCCTCATAAACCCTCCTAGCATGGTGTTGAGTGGTTTCTTACGTGCTTAAGTGAGGAGAAAACAACAATTTCAAAAATTAGAGACAGAGGGACAACTGGGTTTTGTTTTTGTTTTTTTTTTTGAACTGTAGGAGGAATTTCAGTGTGCTTCTTCTCACAACACAAAATTGCAATATTTCCCTTGTTTCAAACTGCTCTTACCCCAAATTTGATTTTCTGCTTGTGGAAATAAAATATTTTTCTAACAGAACAGAGGATAAATAACACAGGGATTTTTCTCAAAGAATAGACAAATATGCAATTTTGATTTTTTCCACACAGGCTGGTTTCTACGATTGCAAGTGTTTTCTTTACAGCAGAATATGAGAAAGAAGAAGACAGGCTTCGAATGCAGGGAAGAAAACAGAGAACTGTGTAGAACTTATGGAAAATATGCAGGTTCTCCTTTCTTTCAATCCAATTCTATGTTTTTAATCCACCACCTTATACAAATAAGTCCTATGCAGGGAGGTTTCCTGAGCCTACCTCATTTTAAGCTTGAATTCTGGTAAAAATGCCAGGTTTTCCTTTTGCTGACTGTTCTCTGCCTTTCCTGTCGAAGTTTTCCTGTAGAAATTCTTCGGCTCCTGTAGAATGCAGCAGGGCTCCTATAGAGCCTGATAGGAAAGAGGGTTTCGAAAAACTGGCAGAAAACTAGCGGGGGACGATTGGTTTGCTGGAGGAAAACTGGCAGAAAGGGTGGTGGAGGCTTGGAGTGCATTTTACTTAATTGTTGGCGTAACCCGTGGTGAGGAGATGAGGTGGCCGAATGGGTACGTTATCTCCATCTAGACCGTTGGTCCGACGCCAGTGTCATTATAGTTCCTCATGCTGCCTGACTACCATCACCTCCCTTACTCCTGTTATCTGCCACCACCACTACCAGTTTCAAATGCCTTCTTCGCGAGTTGACATGCTGCACGTGCTGACTGTGTATCTAATCAGCAGTTTGAATTTGGATGCAGCTCAACTGAATTCCACGAAAGTGTGTGAATTGAACGAGGGTGGCTAGTTAGCTGGCCATCGATTCCACATGATTGACCATTCCCATAATTCGTGCAGTTTTGAAATATTATTCATGCAATCGAGGAATAGGTTTAGGCACTTACCTGCTCAGTCCCTGTTGTGTTATGCATCTTTCAGATTTTGGCACTTTGTTTCCTCATTACTGTTGCTGCTTGAGCTCTATATGCTCAACCCTGGGTTTTCCTAATGATCTCCCATTCAAACATTGCTCTTCATACGTCCTACTGCGCTAGCCCTATCTCTAGAGTATGTTTTTCAAAGGATCAACTACTACAGGAATCCTGTAGCTACTTCTCCTCTTGAAATTCAAGCTAATATGTGAGTAGGGCTAAAACTGCTCAAGAAGGTCTCGACTGAGAAGAAATCACAGCTGGAGGGTATCAAGTAGGGATGAGTGAAACTACTGCTGCCTTGATTTGTCATGTTTTTCTTTTTGCTGTGTGTTTGCAGGATGACAGAAACAAAATATCTATATGTGGCTATGCAGGGACAAAAACGAGTGGAGATGTAGGTGTACATGGATGGAATGGTGAAATGGGAAGATGGATGGTGGTAAAGAGGTTCATAGGGTTGCTATATGAATTTCCAAACCTCGTGTTCTGTTTTAAAATGGATTTTGGCATTCCTGTAATTTATACAAGATCCTCCTCTAGAAAACACAGAGTTTCCTGTAGGATGCGGAATTCCAGAACAAATGAGACCAAAACTTGGGAAAGGATAACAGTGATGGGGTGATGGAATGTGAAGGGTGCATGCAGCCTGTCATGTCTTTTCCTCTTGTGAAACCCTCTTGCAATGACCTTCCTGCAACCTGCAATTTATTCAAAAGAATTTAGGTTTTTTTTTTTTTGTGAGACAACTGGGGTGCCTCAGGAGCTTTTCACCCTCATTGCTTGCCCTAGGCGCCTCCAAGAGGTTTTCACCCAGGGATATTTTATTCCATTTTATTTTTTCTCTGTTTTTTTGTTTTGTTTTTTGTTCTTTTTTTGTTATTATTGCTGGAGTGGAGACAGGGACCTGCTCCACTACCAGCATTGATTTACCCTAAGTTTCAATGAACTCTTGCTTGGAAAGGGGCTTCCTGTAGATTTTCAATCGATGCCCATTGACGAGCATGGGGATGGCTTCTTCATCAATGGTCTGGATAAG
The DNA here is from genome assembly GCA_000404065.3 of Pinus taeda. Taxonomy (NCBI): domain Eukaryota; kingdom Viridiplantae; phylum Streptophyta; class Pinopsida; order Pinales; family Pinaceae; genus Pinus; species Pinus taeda. The sequence goes on from APFE030569010.1 coordinate 20,041, forward strand.
GATTGAACCATTGTCATTGCGCTTTTCTACTGTATATGGTCCCAACCATCTGGTTCTCACCTTGCCCTTGAAATCTTTGTACCTTGAATCATACAGCAGTGCCCAATCTCTCGGCTGAAATTGTTTCTCTCTGAGGTGTTGGTCATGCCAAGTTGGACTACCTCTGAGCGGAGAAGGGCCTGCATTCTCTGTTCATCTAATCCATTTAGCTGAAGCAATCTTTCTTTTTGTGCATGGCTGAGGTCTAGGTCTAGCTGAGCTGCCAGTCTTAATGTGTTATATTCAAATTCTATGGACAACAAAACCTTCTTCCCATACACCAGCTCATAGGGTGTGAAACTTGTGGTAGTTTTCCAAGTAGTGTTATAGGCCCAGGTGGCATCAACCAATCGGCTGGCGCAATCTTTTCTACTACTTCTCACTACCTTAGTCAAAATCTCTTCCAAAGCTCTGTTAGTGACTTCCACATGTCCATTGGCTTGGGGTTGATAAGGGGTGGAAGTTCTGTGCTTAATCTTGTGGTGTGTGAGCAGGTCTTCAACTAAATTGGAGGTAAACTGACTCCCTTGATCTCTAACTAACTCTCTTTGGTAGCCAAAAACTTGTCGAAGATATTTTCCCTTAAAAACTCAGCTACTTTTTCCTATGTTGCTTCTTTGATTGCCTTTGTTTCTGCCCACTTTGTCAAGTAGTCCGTGCACACAATGATGTAAGATTTCTGTTTCAAAGGAGGGTTGATAGGACCCACAAAGTCCATTCCCCACTTCTCAAATGGCTTGAAAGTCACTTGAGGTTGCAGGGGCAACTCATCCCTAGGATTCGGTTTCCCCATCCTTTGACATCAGTCACATTGGTTGATGTATGTCCTGACATCTTGATGGAGAGTGGGCCAATAGTAACCTGTCTGCAAAATCTTGAAAGCAGTCCTCTTTGCTACAAAGTGGCCCCCACAAGGTCCATCATGACAGGTTAATAGGATGTCAAAGACTTCCTCCTCCCTGACACATTGCCTCAAAATTTGATATGGGCCAAGTTTGAACAGGTTGCCCCCAATCCAAGTGAATGGGGCACTTTTCCTCATGATCTTGCTCTTCTCTTTTGAGGACAGGTGTGGTGGAAATTGTGCTGAAACCAAGTAATTTTCTATATTAGCAAACCATGGAGAATGTACTGAAATAGCAAATAAGTGTTCATCTAGCATTTGATCATCCACCATTCCTTCACCTGCAGGTAGATCTAGTCTAGACAGAAAATCAACAACAACAATTTCCTTACCTGGCTTATCAACAATAGTCAAATCAAATTGCTGCAACAAAAGTAACCATCTAATGATATGAGCGTTTACATCTGGTTTATTCATCAAATACCTAATTGCAACATGGTCAGTGTGTACGAGTGTTTGATAACCAATGATGTAGTGTATGAACTTTTTTAGGGAATGGACTATAGCTAGGAGCTCTTTTCGGTTACTGTGTAGTTTAATCCTGCCTTGGATAGGTTTTTACTGACAAAATATATGGCATTTAGTAGCTTCTCTTCAACTTGTCCTAGGGCTGCTCCTATTGCTTTGTTTGAGGCATCTGTGTGAATGTGGAAAGGTAGGGCCTAGTTTGGACCTCTCAAGATTGGGGCAGTTACCAGCTTACCTTTCAAGGCATCCAGCGCCTCTTGATAGTTGTCAGTCCATATAAACTCAACATCTTTCCCCAAAAGACCAAACAATGGAGAGGCTAGCTTGCTAAAATCCTTAATGAATCTTCTACAATACCCTGCTAAGCCTAGAAAACTCCGAAAATCTCTTACCTTTTGAGGAGGTGGGACCCTTTGGATAATAGCAATCTTGTTGGGATCCACCTGTAATCCTTGCTGAGAAATTGTATGAACTAGCATGGTCCCTTCAGTCATCAGGAATTTACATTTTTCAAGACTGAGGGACAGGTTCATTTCAATACACTTGGCTAAAACTTTTCCCAGGTTAGTCAATGTTTCTTGGAAGTTGGAACCATAAGGGATAAAGTCATCCATATATATTTCCATTGAATCATGAACCATCTCAGCAAATATGCTCAGTACTATTCTTTGGAAAGTGGCAAGAGCGTTGCACAACCCAAAGGGAAGGACCCGGTAGGCAAAGGTACTCCATGGACAAGTGAAAGTGGTCTTATCTTGGTCTTCTAAGTTATTTGGATCTAGTTGTACCCGCTAAACCCATCTAAGAAAGAGAAAAAATTCTTCCCTGCCAGACCATCTAACACTTGATCTATGAAAGGCAAAGGGAAATGGTCCTTCTTGGTGGCCTTGTTCAATTCCTGATAATCCACACAAATTCTTCACTTCCTGTTTTTCTTGGAGAAACCCATTCGTTGTTAGAGATGGGGTAGATGAATCCTGCATGCAACAACTTTTGCAGTTCTTCTTTGACAATGTCCTTGAGGGCTGGATTCATCCTCCTTTAAGGCTACCTAACTAGCTTACAATCTTCCTTAATGTAAATGTTATGAGTATAGACAAAAGGGTGGACTCCCTTCATCTCCTTATAACTCCAAGCAAAATCATCCTAGTGATTCTTCAATAAGTGACACATCTCTTTCTCTTTATGGGCCAAATTCCACATTCTTAACTCGGAGAGAGGTTGGATCAGCCACACAGAGATCAACTAAAGGGTTAGCTTGTGTTTCTTCCACCAAATCTTTTAAGGGCAACACACTGGGGGGTGGATTCTGGATCAAGTTTTCAATAAGATCATCCTCGGTTTGTGGACCCCCCATGGTAGTTTCTACTGTACACAATGGTATAGAGTAGACTTCATCCTCATCTTCCTCCTCCAACCAAAGGGATAAATCATGTTCTAGTAGAGGTTGGTCAGGAGGATAGGACTAGATGCTTGGACATATGCCCATTCTTGATTGTCATGTTCCCAACTCGGTAGCTGATGTAGGCATCTACAGTAGCCAACCAAGGTCTTCCTAATATGAGGAAACCTGGTGGGCTTTTCCTTTGGTTGGAGAACCAAGAAATCAGTGGGGTAATCCCAGGAATCAATAGAGACCATGACATCTTCCACAATCTCCGCGAGGGTCACGGTGGAGTAGTATGCTAACTGTAGTACTGTTGAGGTCTTTCTTAGGGAACCCTGAAGGTTGAGCTTGAGCATAGTGTCCCTGGTCATCACATTAATGGTAGCCCCTAGATCAATCAAGGTATGGGGTATTATGGTGCCATTAATATGGACATCGACTACTAGACTCCCAGGGTCTAGATATTTTGGACAAATTACCTGCCCCAACATCAAATCGAACAGTTGTCCTATGACATTGATAGTTGGGGCATCTCTCCTTCACCTGCCTGGGTGTTTAAAAAACTTCTCCTTGATCATCTTGTTGTATATGGGCACATCCTTTATGGCTTAGAGAAGGGGCATTTTTACACATAACTGTTTCAGTTTTCCCAGAAGTTCAGTTTCTTCTGGGGTCGTTTGTGTGGTTCCAGTTAGTCTCTTTGGAAAGGGTGGAATGGCTTTTGGTTCACTTTCCTGTTTCTCTTCTTCATCCTCCTTAGGATGAGGTTGGCTGTCTAGGAGGACCTTCCTAGATTGTAGGTTGATATTTTGAATCTCCACAACATAGGTAGGGCATGTTGTTTCTCCAACATATACCTGTTGGGCCTGTCTATTATTTGGGTTAGGGTTCAGTTGAGCAGGTATTTGGGGTTGTCTTGGAGGAGCAAGAGGTAATGGTTGTGGTTGAGTAGGTGGTGGACGCAAAAGAGCGGGAGGAGAGTTGTATTGGAGCCTCCACCCCTGATGAGGTGAATTCCACTGAGGTTGTGGCTGAACGTGAGAATGAAACGAATGAGCAACAGGTTGAGTATGGTATTGATATGGATATGACCAAGGAGGGGGTGTGGACCAGGAAGGATGAGTAAGGGGACCCCAAGAAGGTATGTGAGTGGATTGATTGGGGTTGTAATAAGTCTAGGAGGTCCCTTGCATTCCCTGTTGGTAAGGTCTAGGTCCATGTGGCCTCCTTTGGTTCATGAAGTAGAGTGGTTCAGTGGCTCCTTCAGCCCCTTCATGCATAGCTTTAAATCTGGGTAAGGATGGAAACTGATTGGTAGGATGGTCTTCTTCACAGACAAAACACACTTCTCCAGAGTGCAATGAACATTTGTTCCTAGGATGCTTTCTAGTGCATCTGGGACAAAAGATGGCCAAAGCCCTCTCAACTTCCTCTTACTTCTTTTGGATTCGCAAGGTATCCATTTGCATGGTAATGGTCTGTCTCATCTCGCTTTTGAAATCTTCCATCTGATTTGCAAATTTGTTTTTGGATAAGGGGGCACTGGCTAAAAGTTGACTTCGCCTACCTCTTTTTCTGGTTGCCCTAGAATGGTTTCTAAACAGTATTTATGTCATCATAAGGCAGTTGGTAGATGTCTCCCTCGACTAGAAAATGGAGGGTATCTAGAAGGTCTTCAAGGACTCCTCGGAGCAGAACCAACTTCAAAGATTCGGGGTCAAGTGTGCACCTGGCCATTTTATAACTGAGTTGAAACCTCTCTTTATAGTCTTCTAAATATTCATCACTTCCCATGGTCATCTGAAAGATTTCTTCCTTTGTTTCCTTTGACCTATATTAATCCCAGTATTTGTTGTTAAAGGCTTGCTGCATCTGAGCCCAAGTTGTGATATTGTTTCTAGGTAACCCCATGAAACAACGTAGTGCTGCATCCTTGAGGGTAGAGGGAAAGAGTTTCAACTTTTGCTCGTCTTCTGCATAGTCATAGGTTCGACAAAGGACAACAAACTCAAACAAGAAGGTATTAGGGTCTTCAGTAGTCAATCCATGGAAGTGAGGTAAGGCTGAGGGACTTATGATTTTCATCTTTGTGTCCCCATTGGTCTCTCAGATGGGAAAGGTGCCTTCTATTCTCTCCCCATTTCCTCTACCATTATGTTTTCAGCCATGGTCTCAGGAGGAATGTTTTCTTGCTATTCTTCTATTATAAGATCTTCGTATATCTCTGGAGGTTCACCTATAGGTTCTTCTGGATCACTGCCACCAAAGAAGAGAGAAGGGTGACTTATTGATGTGTTGGGGGTGTTGGGTAGGAATTTTCCTAAATTGTCTCTGTTCCTACGAGGCATGAAAGAGAATCTCTTTTTTGGATTTTTGTGTTTCTTTTTTTTCTTGTACCTACAAAAACTTGAAATGGATTGAATAGCAAATTGTGGCTAACTAAAATAAACCTTGCTGAAATGAAAATTGCAAAATTGAGATGAAAGCAGGAGATATCTAATCTACTTTTACTGAAATGAAATTGCAGAATTGAAAGGAAAGCAGGAAATGACTAATTTAGGCTTGCTGAATTGAAATTGCAGAATTTAAATGAAAGCAAGAAATATCTAATCTACGCTTGTTGAAATGAAATGAAAATAGGAATTTCTAATCTACTTTTGCAGAAATGAAATTGCATAATGGAAATGAAACAACTACTCTACTCTTGCTGAAATAAACTACTTAGAAGAATGTTTTAAACACAAATGGACAACAAGAGAAATATGAAAGATAAATCATGAGAGTGCAATTTTTATTAACAAATGATTTACATTTATAGTACAACATGTGACCATTGGGTTCCACATCCCAAGGTCTCTTGGACTACTTAGTCTATTCAGCTTCCACACTAACCCATTTAGGATTAGGTGTCCAACATTCCCCCCCTTAATCCAAAGGGTTATG
>APFE030569010.1:33247-51491 GCA_000404065.3 Pinus taeda
TAGAAGAATTGGATTATCATGTTAAGGATCAACTCTTGTATCATTTGGGAAAGTTATGCATTCCTCAAACCGAAAGAGTAAAGATAATTCGAGAAGCACACACTTCTCTAATATCAAGTCACTTTGGTGTAAGTAAGACAGTTGCACAACTGCAAAGATTTTGTTATTGGCCAAAAATGAATGAGACAGTTTCTAGATATGTAAGAGGGTGTACTATGTGTGCTAAAATCAAGCCCAACAGTAGAAAGCTAGGCTTGTACACTCCATTACCAGTTCCTTCTCATCCTTGGGAAAGTATTTCCATGGACTTTGTTGGGGGACTGCCTAAATCTAGAAAAGGTCATGACTATTTATATGTTATTGTGGATAGGTTCAACAAAATGTGTATTTTAATACCTTGTAACAAACAGATTACAACTGAACAAACAACAAATTTGTTCTTTCAGCATGTATGGGTTCATTTTGGATTACCCACTTCCATTGCATCCGATCGAGATACCTGATTTGTTGGGAAATTTTGGTCGAGTCTGTGGGAATTGATGGACACCAGACTGAAGAAGAGCACAACTTTTGACCTACAAATAGATGGCCAAATAGAGGTGGTCAACAGGACAGTGATCCAATTGCTCAGAGGCTATTGCAACAAGCATCCCAAGCTTTGGGATGAACATCTGTGTTATGTGCAGCATGCTTACAACCGAGCTAAACATTCTTCTACATAGAGATCTCCTTTTGAGACTTGTTTTGGTTTCATACCAAGGTCTCCCTTGGATTTTGTCTTTGGTAAATACATAGCGGTTGATGGACACAGTGATGTGGACAAGGCAACCAAATTCATTGAACAAATCCAAGAGATTCATCAGGCAGTACAGGAATAGCTGGAAAAGAGCCAAGCCAAGTACAAGGCAAGGCATGATAGGCATCGGACTGAGCATAGTTTCCAAGTTGGTGATCAAGTCTGGTTGTATATCAACAAAGACAAAATGCAAAGTGAAGGTAAGAAGTTGAAGTCAATAAGGTATGGACCTTTCAAGATACTTGAGAAAATCGGTGAGAATGATTTTTGCCTTGATTTGCCAACTTACATGCACATCTATTCAGTAGTTAATGCAGAAAGCTTGAGACTGTTTGAACCTTCATTGATCGAAGATCTGGAAGAGCAGAGTCAATTGCCTTCTATTGATGATCTATTGCCTGAATATCTCAATGAATTGCAGGAAGATACAGTTCTAGACGGAAAGATGAGAACTACACGCAAAGGGGATGTTGAGTACCTTAGGATTGGGCTCAAAGGTTCAAAACCAAACAGTGCAAAATGGATAGAAATTGGGCAAGTGAGGAATCTATACCCTCACTTGATTGATGCTTAAAAACCAACTTTTGGTGGTCCAAAAGCTTTTTCAGTGGGAAGGCAATGATCCGAATTGGATCTTACAACACACTCTAAGTTTTCATGAACTCTTAAAACCATGCCAAAAATTCAAAGCCTAAAAGGATCAAGCTTATCAGAGGAATCCTCATGACAGTTGCGAATGCCAATCAGTTCAAGTCAACAATGGCCATCGATCTAGCGTGCATTGCGGTGGACCATGGTAATGCGCGCTGGCACCAACCAACAATTGCAAGGACAAATTTGGAGCAATTGAGGTAGTTTCCAATATGCGATTAGTGACAAGTCGCTAATCGCATATCGCAGGGCAAACCTCTCAGTGAAGAGAAGCCTCGAGCACCCGAACCCAAAATATTATGAAATGCGAAAAAGAATGTTTTGGTTTCATCGAGGGTGGGATTCCACAAAAACGGAAAGATATTGAAAGGGCTCGAGGCGATAAGTGGTTTCAGTCAAGTTCCGCCCAATGCCACACATCGATTTCCATGCGTCCAACGGAAGAGAGAGAAAATCGCTCACATCGAGTGGGTAACCATTGAGCTACTCAACCACCCGATATGAGTGAGATCTGTAGGATTTGGGGGGCCCAAATCAACGGTGGAGATGCATCCCGATTGGTGACTGGATTTGACGAGGTTATAAAGCAAGATCACATGGGATTTGAAGTTTGAGATGGACGATGAGTTGGCACAAGATTCAGTTTCGGGGGCATTCTTGGAGCAAATGACAATAATGACTGTTCAAACATGTCCGAAAGAACTGACACAGTCATCCGTTACAGAATAGGTGGCCACCTCTCTATGAAGCATTATGCAGTGACTATAATGCCAAAATAAGGGATTAGATGGACAAAGGTGGGGAATCAGGAAGCCGAGAAGTGGAAACAAACAATTAGGAATCAGTTGGCTTTAAAGCCATAGAATGATAGAGGAAGCACGGAAGTGAGTTAGCAAGTGAGAAGCAAAGACGAGAAGCCGAGCTGACCTACAAAAGCAAAGGTAGCATCGAGCCAGAGTCAAGATAGAGACAGAGAGAGTTAGAGAGTCTATGTGCTCCAGAGAAGGCTTGAGAGGTCCAAGCGAATTCCTCTGTATATGCCTACCATGTATGAGTCTCAGATTGGGCTCATACTACGGTGACCAATAGAGGTCGAGTTTCAGTAAGGAGATTTTGTGTGCTCTAGAGACTTGGGGGATCTAAGTATAGTCCTATTGATTTGTATCTGCTATGTGAGACTCAAATTGAGCTCATTGTTGTAAAAACTCTGCTTTAAAAACATAATAGAGAGGCCACCACTGAAGGCTGGACCAGGAGACGTAGCCCCGGAATGTTGGGTGAATTCCTTATTAAACTTGTTGTGTTTATATGTTTGCCTGTTATATTTTCTTTATCTGCTTCAGTTTCTGTGTATTTCACAATCTTATCGATCTGTTGCATAAAATAACATAGGCACATCCATGCACATGAGTCTATAATACCTTATTAATTGTCTTGGATCAATTTGAGATCACTATCACTAATGGATGGTTTATCACCAGCATGATCTCTAGAGGCTAATGACAAAGGTCGATGTGAGCCTTTGGACCATGCTTATAATATCTTGGGAATACCAGGACAATCTCTAAGAATGTGATCATGCTTACAAAGAATGCAATGGAATTTAACTTTGTGGGGCTTACTGGAAATTTCTTCCATACTAGTTTCATTCATATAAATGGTTGCTTGGTTTCCCCCCTGCTTATTTTTCTTCTTCTTAATCTTCCTTTTCTTATTATCCTTATCCACCTATTTAATAACATTGAGGCTTTCACCAGACGAAGAGGAAGAAGAGTAAACAGTTGAAGAAGGAAAAGGGTCAATTTTAGGATCAACTTAAATTTGATATTGTTCAGGTGGATGAGAAATTGGTTGAGAAGTAGTTTGGACATTCAGAACCATAGTGGTAAAAAACAACCAAACTGGAAAACCAATGGTAAATCCAGGAAGGGACAACGTTGTCATATAAGAAGCACCAATATTTCCAAAAGAAGGAAAAGGACCATGATTCCCATTATGGGGGTTTCCTTGACTAGTGGACTCGAGAATTGTTTCCATTAGCCTCAACCTAAGATCTACATGTTGGACATTGGATAAACCAACACTCCCCATGTGTTTTGTGACATGTACTAACCACCTCTCATGGATCATTATATTTTTTGATGCGATCGTTGACTAAGAACCACAGATTTTGGTCTAACGACAATTGTGATTCCCATTTGGTGGTATTGGAGCATAGGTCACGAGTTCGTTACACACTCGACTGATGTTGGGGGCAAGATTGTTGGACATTGGATAAACCAACACTCCCTGTGTGTTTTTCTACATGGGCTAACCACCTTTCATGGATCCTTATCTCTGGAGATGCGACCATTGACTAAGACCTGTGAGTTTTTGTCTAACGACAATTGTGATTCCCATCACTACAAAGGATTTGTTCCATGGTAAGGATGTTGTTCCATGATTAATTAATTGATTTTATAAATTAACAACACAAAATAAAACAAAGGGTTAAGCTAGGTAAAAGGTTTACCAAGTAACTGTAAACTGCAATTTACACTTTAGGGAACTAAGGAGTTAATGTACTTGCAAGCAATATGCCTGAATGCTACGTTCGGTGTATCATATTATACAAGCCGGCCAGCTTAGTTACCTATGGCGAGGATAGAAATCTAAAGGGGAGTTCCAAAATATACTCAAGAGTATGTGGAAGTGCAATCCATAGTAGTGTTGTCTAATGCGTAACTGTTTGATGAGAGTGTTCCCATATAATTTTCATGCATGGAGTGTCATCCAATATACCCAAAGGTATGTGGAGAACGATCCTATACACTTATGTACATGGAATGAGATATCACCCTCAGATTGTAATGTTGGAAAAAAATGACATCCCCTACGTTTAAAGATTTTAGAACACGTCTCTAGCCTAGATCTTTATGTGTGTCGTTCAGTTTCAAATGCTCCTTAGGTTAATTGATATGAATTTTAAAGTTTATCTTGAATCATGTTTAATGTTAGGTCCCTATAATACTAGCAATTCCCCCATTACTATTTTCATTATAGCCCTTATAGTTATTATTGTGCCCCTATTGCCCCATATTGTTATTAGTGTGCCCCATAGAAGCTCACTATTGTTATTTTTGTGCCCTTATATTCTTATTGTTATGGCGGCTTTGATTATATTGTGACCCCTTAGACTTGAATATATAGAAAGGAGGTTTAGTCATTTGTATCATCCAAGAATTATTCATTTTTTTAATGTAAAGGAGGTTTCCCCTCGAAGAGGTTGATTTTGAAGTTGTTAATCTATATTTTCTATCTTTTCGTAAGTTGGTTCATAACATTTGATATCAAAGGTTAGATTCTAGGATTTCGCTGCTACAGACAGATCATCATGGAATTTTAGCTATAACTGTTTTTCTGTGCCATTTCAGAAGCTAAAACAAAAACCCATTTGAACCACAATCTTGATGATCCTTGGGTCTGAATTTCATATTTTGTCTCGTTATATTTTTGGAGATATGATCTAAGGAATATACGGTTTGTGAAGGCTCGTGAATTACATCCCAAACAGGTGACCTTGGGAAAATCGTCATAACTTTCTGTCTGAGTATTAGATTGAAATTTTGTAAGCATTTTCAGAAAGAGAACGGACTATAGTTTTCTGTGAATCATTTTCAGGTTCGAAGGTTGAAACAATGACACATGCTACTTCTTAAAAGTTCACTCTACTCAAAAAGTGTGTAATCAGGGCATCTTGGGAGATTTGGCATAGATCTTTCTTGGAGAATCCAATTTCGATCAGACTAGTGGCATTCGAAAGAGAACTTAGAGGGATACCACATTCACAATTTAAGACCTTAGAGATTCGAAATTTCAATGACACATTAGATTCAATATAGAGTTTCTACAACGTAAAAAAAGGTGTATAGGTTTTTTTAAAATTTTGCATAAGTTTGGTTTGAAAAATTAGTTTGAAGGAATTAAAAGGGAATCATGAATCATAATTATCATTAATTGATGCCACGAAGAAAGAAAATGGAAACATCTGTTAAGCAACCTGAAATCTCTAGCATGACTCGTGAAGAAGAGGAATAAATGCAACATGATATATCAAAATTACGAGACCAAGTGCAACAAAATTCACTCTCACAAAAAGTAACAGAAGCTAAGATGGATGGTTTAAAGAAAGGCATGGAAGATAAGATGAATGATGTGGAAGCTAAGATGGATGGTTTAAATAAAGGCGTGGAAGCTAAGATGGAAGGAAAAATGGATGATTTGAAGACATATTTGACAAAGTTTCCACAAGAAATGTTTACTAATGGTGAAAGGGTAGTAAACGAAACTCATGATGAGAACACAAGAAATGTTAATCATGATTTCATATACTCTAATGTTGGATTGAAGACCCACCATGTTCCAAAGATCGATATGAGGAAGTTTGATGGCAAGGATCCCGTAACATGGATACTACAAATGGAGCAATATTTCGATCTCCATAATTTGAAAAACACACAAAAGGTACATATTGCAACATTATGTTTGGAACCAAGTCAGTTTGTATGGTATCAATGGATTCTCTCTCATAAACAAATTGTCACTTGGACAAATTTTACGGAAGAAATGATAACACATTATGAGTATACAAAAATCAACACCCTTTTTAGCCAATTGATAAATCTCAAACACAAGGGTTCAATGATGGAGCACATTGAGGAATTCCAAAAATTTAAAAATAAGGGTAAAATATATTCCAGAGGAGCATAGGATTGATGTGTTCATAGGGAGTTTAAAGGATAACATCCAACATGAGGTTCGCCTTTGGGAACCTAATTCATTGGAGAAGGCATTTAGGTTGCCAAGAAAAATGGAAAGAAAAATTATGGCCTACCACTCACAACTATAAAGAAGGAAGTGTTGCCGCCCCTAGCCTTCCACAACCTACAAGGTTGACACCACAACAATTGGAAGAAAAAAGAGCAAAATGGCTTTGTTACAGTTGTGATAGAAAATACACTAAAGGTCATAAGTGTGCCGAGAAGAAATTATTTTACATAGATTGTGAAGAGGTGGAAGAAAAGGAAAAAGAAACGTCAAAAGAAGAGGATATACACTAGGAACAAACCCTAGAGAAAGAAGAAATGAATCTAACCATATCTTGTAATGCATTGGCTGGAATTACCAGTCCTCAAACTATCAAGAAAGAAGGACATATCAAGAAGAAAAAGGTAATAGTGTTGATTAATTCAGGTAGTACCCATAATTTTATTAATTGTAAGATAGCCAAGGAATTGAATCACTTCATATATCCAGATTCAGAGTGTCAAGTGACGATTGCAAGTGGAGGAACCATAAATTTCTCTAGAAAGTTCCATAATATCAAGCTATCCATGGGAGAATATGTATTGAATAGCCTAAGTCTTGCCATTCCAATGGGTGGCGTTGATGTTGTACTAGGAATCCAATGGCTACAATAGCTTTTAATTTTCAAGAACTTTTCATGAAATTTTCTTCGGAAGGAAAGGAAGTTGAATTAAGGGGTATCACAGGGAAATCGAGAAAGAAAATAAGCTCTAAAGGAATGACAAAGCTTCTAAAGAAAGAACAACGAGGCATAATTGTACAATTATGTTCGCCAGAGGTTCCCATATCGACATCATATATTTCTCTAGATCTCCAAACAGTCTTGGACAATCATTCCAAGGTATTTGAGACTCCCAAAGGCCTCCCACCTATTCGCGATCATGATCATGCTATTCATTTGATTCCAGGAAGTGTTCCTCAAAACATCAGGCCTTACAAATATCACTATGCCCAAAAGAGTTAAATTGAACGTATGGTTGCAGAAATGCTAGAGGCTAGTATAATTCAACCTAGTAAAATTTCTTTCTGTGCTCTAGTAGTATTGGTGCACAAGAAGGATGGATCATGGCACATATGTCTGGATTATAGGGAGCTCAACAAGCTCACTATTAAAGATAAATTTCCCATTCCTGTCGTTGATGAATTATTGGATGAATTGCATGGATCAAATTACTTCACCAAGTTTGATATTCGTTCAGGATATCATCAAATCAAAATGAAGCCTGAAGACATTCTGAAAACAACATTTAGAACTCATGAGGGTCATTATGAATTTTTGGTCATGCGTTTTGGCCTTACCAATGCACCTTCTACATTTCAAGGTTTGTTGAATTCCATTTTCAAACCAACCCTTAGAAAATTTGTGTTAGTATTTTTTGATGATATACTAATCTACAACAAGTCTTGGAAGGATCATGTTCAACATGTTGACAGGGTGCTCAAACTAGTGGAGTAGAAATAATTATATGCAAAAAGCTCCAAATGTTAATTGGAGTACAAGAGGTGGAATATCTAGGTCCTATTGTATCTCATGAAGGTGTTAAAGTAGAACCTAGCAAAATTAAAGCCATTATGGAATGAAAAATCCCCACATTCATAAAGCATCTGTGAGGATTTTTTAGGTTGACAAGGTATTATCGCAAGTTTGTTAAGAATTATGGGAGAATAACAACATCTCTAACGACATTATTGAAGAAAGATGAATTTTCATGGACTCCAGAAGAAACAAAGGCCTTTGAACATCTTAAAGAGGCAATGTTCCAAGCACCGGTCTTAGCTATGTTGGACTTCACAGAAACCTTTATTGTGGAACGTGATGCCTCAGAAAATGGAATTGGTGTTGTTTTAATGTAAGAAGAAAGACTCATTGCTTTCTAAAATCATCCGTATTTACACAAAGCTATTTAGGAGAAGGAATTGTTGGCAATACTACATGAACTTAAGAAATGGCAACCCTACCTAATGGGAAGACTCTTAAAGGTAAAAATAGATCATTATAGTCTTAAATACTTTTTAGAACAAAGATTATCTTCAGAAGAGTAGAAAAAATGGGTCACAAAGATGTTGGGTTATGACTTTGAAATCATATACAAAAAAGGGAAGCAAAATGTTGTGGCAAATGCACTCTCAAGAAAGGATGACAATCTGGAAGCATTGTTTTGTGCCATTTCTATTATCCAACTAGATTGGATAATGAAGCAAGGGATGAATGGAAGAATGACGAAGAAGTGTGGGCACTCATTAAAAAGTTACGACAATATCCTAGTACATCTGATAAATTTAGCTAGAAAAATGATTCGTTATGGTTCAAAGATCGCTTATACCTATGTAATAATTCCAAACTCAAACAAAATATTCTTATGGAATTGCACACTTCTCCCTTAGGAAGGCACTCGGGATTTTTAAAAACTTACCACAGGGTTAAGAAGGAATTTTTTTGGGATGGCCTTAAATTGGATATTCAAAAGTTTGTGGTGGAACATTTGGTTTTCCAACAAAATAAATTTGAAAAAATTAAGACCTTGGGTCTATTACAACCTTTATCCATTCCAAGCCAACATTAGGAGGAGGTTTCAATGGATTTTATCACAGGTTTACCCAAGTCCGAAGGAAAGTGTGTCATCATGGTGGTAATTGACATACTTATCAAGTATGCACACTTTTGTGTATTATCTCATCCATTTAAAGCCAATACAATTTATACTGCATTTATGGAAACAATTCAAAATCTACACGGAAACCCAAAGATTATTGTAAGTGACAGAGATCCGATTTTCACTGGAAATTTTTGGACAAAATTATTTTCTTGTCTCCATACTCAGTTAGCTCATAACTCATCTTATCATCCTTAATCTGATGGGAAACTGAGATAGTAAACAAATGTTTGGAAGGATATATTCGTTGCTTTATCTTTGATAAATAGACACAATGGGTCAAATGGTTTCCTCTAACTAAATGGTGGTATAACACTTCCTTCCATATTGCAACAAAAATGACCCCATTTATGGCACTTTATGGATATCATCCACCATCCACCACATCATATTTAAGAGAAAATTCTAAGGTTCAAGCAGTGGAAGATCACATCAAGAATCAACAAAAATTTCTCCAACTCTTAAAGGATAACCTCACTTTGGTGCAGAATAGAATTAAACAACAGGCATATCAACATCGCAGTGAAAGAAGTTTTGATGTAGGTGACTAGGTATTCCTACGGCTACAACCATACAAACAAATGTCCCTTATGCAAGATAATAAGGATAATAAATTATCACCAAAGTATTATGGTCCATACAATGTGTTGCAAAAGATTGGTACTATGGCATACAATTTGGAGCTTCCTGCAACTTCCCGAGTGCACCCAATTTTCCACGTTTCATGTTTAAATAAGGTTATAGGTGACAAGCTCCCAATTCAAACAATATTGCCAGAGATTGACAAGGAAGGAAAAATCATATTGGAACCTAAAGGAGTCACATAAACAAGAACTTGATAGCTACAAAATCGATCAATTTCGGAGTATCTCATCAAGTGGAAAAACTTACCCGCTGAAGATTCAACATGGGAGGATGAGAATTTTATACAGAAGCATCTAGAACTACTTAAGCATTAAGGAAAACACTTTTTTTGAAGGAGAGGGGCATGTTAGGTCCCTATAATACTAGTGATTCTCCCATTACTATTATCATTGTAGACCTTATTGTTATTATTGTGCTCCTATTGTCCCCATATTGTTATTAGTGTGCCCCATATAAGCCCACTATTGTTATTGTTGTGCCCTTATATTATTATTGTTACGCCGGATTTGATTATATTGTGACCCCTTAGACTCCTATATATATAAAGGAGGTTTAGTCATTTGTATCATCCAAGAATTGTCCATTTGTGTAATGTAAAGGAGGATTCCCCCTCAAAGAGGATGATTTTGAATTCATTCATATATCTTTTATATCTTTTTGTGAGTTGGTTCATAAAATTTCAATTTCAAGGCTCAAAACTTGATGTCACCTAAACACACCTATAATGCAACTAATATGACAAAAAGAACTCTTTTAATTTTCCTTTAACAATGAAAGGCCTAACTAAGTAGAGGAAGAAGAAATCAATCAACAATGAAGTAAACAAGTGATACAACCATTGATCTCCCCACTATTCCAATCAAAATCAAGGCCCTATATGAAATGCAAAGAGATTTTTCCTTTATTTTCTTTTAATTATTCGAATCAAAAGAAACATATGAATGCAACTTGATTGCTAATGAAAAGAAACCACACAGACTTTAACTGTAATGTAAAAATGACTTTTAAAATTCAACAATCAATCTATCCATACAACCCGAATTTGAAAAGAGGAAATAAAAAATGAAACAAAATCTTATCAAAAGGTGATGTCACTCATAGGTAATTAACACTCATACACATTTGAGCCCCCACCCTTCGACGATTGAGGGAAATTTTGTTTTGCAAAAATGAAAGAAAAAACATGAAATTTCACATTAGGGAATTCCAATTTCACACCCTAGATGCAATGCATAATGCATAATATTTTTCTTTTCAATTTCCCTTAATTTTCAGATGAAAAGTAAGATATTCACCTAATCACTGATAAATTTTTTTTTTCAAAATGATGACCAAAACACCAATTCCTTCAAGCAATCCAATGATCAAAGAATCAGTTTGATAATGATCTAATGATAAGACCAAAGAAAAATATTTAAACAAATCCTTACCAAAGGTACTAAAATGAAAGCAAACCAAATGGAGGCTTCAGAGAGACCACACGACACTCAAAGACTCAAGGAAGAGCATCTGGAACAAGGCTGATTAGAGACAAAATCGAGACAAAAGAAAAATTATGCATAAACAGGGGCCAATGCAGGTGCAAAGGAGGCGCAAAGAAGGCTCACCTAGGGTGCAATGCTCTGTCAAATGACTAGAGGGTCTGTTGGTCTAGGGTTGAAAAGTTTCAACACAATGATTTCAATTGAGACTCAATGAAAGGTCTTCCTAGGTATTTTCTTGACTGAATAAGACATAAAGATATGAGGAAGAGGTAAGACAAGCACAATGAACAAAAAAACCACCAAGGGAATACATAGAGGGGGTAAAGGAGAGGTAAAAGAGGAATAAGAGAAAGGAAGAAGAGAAAGGAATAAGAGAAGGGAAATAAGGGAAAGGAGAAAGTATCCGCCCCAGTATGGTCACCAATTTGTTATGCGGAATCTGCGACTGTAGACAAAAGTATCTTCCCTAGGCTTGGTGGACTGACCTAGAACAACAAAAAGACAAAGGAACTAGTGTTTTCCTTAAAGTAAATAGATAATGGGATGAATCCTCTCTAGAATCTATCATATGCTTCTCTAATTCCTTGGCTTGAATGCTCCAATCCTAGCTCTGATCACTATAATTAGAACCTGCAAAGTCAGATAACACAAGCCAATGATCCATGAAATTTATACAACATCATCTAATCACTTTATTCAATAGATCAACATGGTATTGAAATATATGAAAGCATAACATCATATATAGGAAAACAAAAAACTCTTTGCATTAATAGAAATGGAGTGAGTTACAACCAAAAATAGGTGTGGATCTTGTAGAAGAGCTCCTCCAAGTTGATTTTTCTTTCCCTTGTCGAGAAATCTGTCCATACTGATCAACCTCATATTGTGGTTTGAAACATTCAGGCACCTGCAATCTGGTGATATACACTTACAAATTTACAGACTTGTTATATAGCTTCGTATATAGCTTCGTATGATTAGCTGCACCTCCAGTGTCCAAAATCTGAAAAAGCAAAGCTAGATCCGCAGAATTAACAGACAATGAAATGAGTGTACCCCACCGATGTAAATGGATTATCAACCACTGAGGGCAATAGCGGAATAAAATATAGATGTGGAGGTATAACTAACTGTAAAAAGATTCATCTATCTGCAGAAAGATTCACCCATTGATTAATTGAATCCATGGAAAGTTACGCGCGATTCCTCATTCGAATTACGTGGGAATTCAATGGTTAAATTGTTTGTAGATAGATGTGTTATCAACAGGATTTGTTCAGGATGAGATGTTGGTTCATGAATACAGCGTAATGTATAAAGCTACTAATCAGAATGACTGAATGAACCTACATGAAGATAGACAAGCAATAGCCAAGTCTGTTAATGAATTACAATTTCAAAATCAAGATGAGATAGAAACGGTCAAGTTGAACACATAGATGAGGCTTTGGTGAGGCTTTGGTGTCAATAATAATAATATAAATGGAATTTCCATGATCAAGACATGTACGGGGACTCGATCCATTTCTTCATCTACAAAGTATGATGACTAATACAAGAAGTACCCATTAGGATAATGTCACTTAATGTTCAACAATAATGATTACCACCAATTTAAAACAAAACATGCCACTCCTATTTTCTATGCCCATATAAGGAAAGCCATTCTATTTGAAAGACTATTTGGACAACTTTTATTGTTATTCAGCTACTATGATGATCCCTTCCATTTCACAAATACTATGCTGTACCGTTCCGTGTAACAAAGTAATGCGGCTCAAAACTAATCAAGCATCCATGTAGTTTAAGTGCCATGTCTCACTATTAAAAATTTCTAACAAGATGAAATAATTAGGAGTGCAATAAATATCTCATTCTTTCACTTTAGCATTAACTACTATCAAATTGTAAGTTCCATCCATAATATAAATCTAATAGATCCAATAGATTGAAAGTTAAGATGATTAAGATAGATTTATGTTAGTGTGATGGCATCCTCCAACATCCTGAAACTTCGTGAGGTTTTTCCCTTTATAAATTTAATAATAGATCAAGGGTAATAGATTTATGCTGGTGTGATGGCATCCTCCAACATTCCGAGGCTCCATGGAGTTTTTCCCTTTATAAATTTAATAAATCCAAGGGTTAGATGGATTTATCAAAAACATTACGAGAATCCAGGTTTGATTTGATTGTTCAAACACGCGTAACAATTATGAAACACGGACATTCATTGCAACAAAAGCAAGGCTTTCTTAACCCAAATATTGGCTTGAGGTTTAACGTTCAAATCACCACAGTGGTTTCGATGCCATGCCTTGTTGGCCTCTTTAATTTGTAATAACTGCTACGTGATGGCTAGAATTAAAAAATTACTAACAGTGGCAAATAGCCCCTCCGCTCACTGCATGCAAGCAGATCCCAAAAATATTTAAATCAACAAACATAAACTTTAATATAAGAGAAAGGCCCGTTCACGATAGAAGTCATAAGCAAAGCTCGACGTCCCAAAAACATACGCACATGCAACACATAGATATTTTATCGTATTCTCCCTTCAAATAAAAGATTTTTACGCGTGTATCCATCATTACTTTAGACTTCGCTTAAAGAAGCCCCCACAATATCTGACAAAGGCAAATTTTCAATATCCTCAAGGAATAAATTGCAGAAAACCCTAAAATATACATTTTGGAAGACCTATCCAATAAAATTCGCACAGTAAAGAAATATTTTACGAAAAAAAAGAAATTTGCAGCCATATCACGTGTAAATAGTGGGATAAATCGGGAGAGACCCTAAATTTTATGTATAATCATCTTATTTAGATTTACCTGTAATAATCTTAACTTAAGACAGCGAAAGAAAAATCCCCAACTCACTCAAATAACTGGGGTTTTAGAAAACAAAAATTCTGAGATATATACACGGTAAAATTTGGAGAAAAACAGAAATCCCAAAAAAATCAAATTACAGCACAGAAATTAAAATTAAAAATTAAGGACCGTCTGACAGAGCTGGAAGTTAAAAAAAAGACTCGTAAAGCAAATAACGGACAATTCACACAACGAAAAAGCCAAATTTATCATAAAAGATCCCAAAGCGAACGCCCAAAATAAACCATAAGAAAGGGCAATTTAATATATAAGTCATTAGCAGAGTCCAGCGTCCTGAAAGCATGTGCACATACAACACGTGTGCTATTCTGTGGTATTCACTTCCAATAATAGATTATAAGCGTACATAGGAAATTCATCTAAAGTTTTGCTTGAAAAACATCGCATCGCCGAGGTAAAAAAAAAACACTCCATCTTTACTATAAAGAGCAGAACAGCCTGAAAACACCTCATCTTTGAAGGCTATGTAACAAATTGTAAGGTGAAGGGCTAACTTACAGAAACAAAAACAAATCAGCACGCACGTCAGGGTAAACAGAGGGCTAAATAGATATAGACCCTAAAATTCATATATAATCATCATATTCTAGGTTTGCATGCAATAAACTTAATTTAGGTCAAAGCAAAAAATAAAATCCCTACTCACAAGAATATAAATAGGTTTTAAAGAATTTAGCGACCCTGGAACCCTCTAAACAGTTAAACTTTTGCGAATTTTTTTTTAAGGTGAAATCTGCTACGGAAGTTAAAAGTTAAGCACCGGCCGACGAAACTGTAACTAAAAGGACTTGCGAGCAAATACTCGGACAATTAAAATTTCCCTTTTTCTTGAGCAGCCGAAGAAAAATTTGAAGCAAGGAGTTTTCAAGTAGTGGAAGGATAAATAATTGTAAATAATAGTCAAATAAAAAGAACTTTTTGTTGATTTTCTTCGAAATTTATTTAGATGGATACTTTATGTTCTTGTTCATTACAAAACTCCTTTTCCAAATTAAACATTGCCCAATAATACTGCTAACTTTGCAGGAAAGAATTACAACTTTTTGAGGGGTTATCAGTATGAAACTATATCAATAATGAAGTAATATTAATATACAACAAAAGAAT
This sequence comes from Pinus taeda, assembly GCA_000404065.3. NCBI lineage: Eukaryota > Viridiplantae > Streptophyta > Pinopsida > Pinales > Pinaceae > Pinus > Pinus taeda. The sequence goes on from APFE030569010.1 coordinate 48,330, forward strand.
GCGAACTAGTTGCTAATAACTGAAGACATTTACAATACATAAATAAATTATAATAATAGCACAAGGTTAAATCTCATAAATGATAGAAACCAAAGACTAAAGGCCGTATCCTGCTAAAATTTAAATTGTTCAGATAATTTTAAATGCATCTAGATGAGTAATTAGAATCAAGTAACCAACGCAGAAAGATTTCATTTCTAAAAATCATAATGCCTATCTACAGTTAGGGATCAGACTCTGTCTGGTATTGGTCATATTTTATCTAGCATATGTTCCAAAAGGAACACCTAACAGAATCACTGTAAAGAGAGGTAAATAATTAGGATTCTCTTTGTATTCAAAATATTTGCAAGTGTTTAAGCTGGTCCCGATCTTAAGCAAGACTAATTATTGATATCTATTCACACTTGTTAAAAGAACTTAACACAGATCAAATTCAAATATGCAGTTAACTTGTGTGATTCTTGTGGATCAAGCACAATATGCTCCATTCAGGTTTTACTTGATTACAGAATTTCATGCTGAAGAAGCAGACTAGTGGTCATAGAGAACAAAAGGAATTGAACCAACCTAAATGGCTGAACTCATAGAGAAGCGTAAAATGGCTGAAAACAAGCTTTACCATACTGGGGATGTTTCCCGAGGCATCTAGGTGCTTACCAAGAAATGAAATGATTGAAATTATTACACTAACTTTGAAAAGAAATCTAATTTATACTATCCATGTGAATGATATAGTTAAAATTTGGACGGATGAAATCGGCAAAATAGCTTGCAAGGAAAGTCCGGTGAAAGGTGCGGAGAACCTCACGGGTGGTCAGGGAAGGCTGTGTAATGCCGTACTTAATTGAAGACAATGCTGAAGAATTCAACTTCCGTAATCTCAAACACCCTACCATTCGACAATCATGGCAGGCCGGGGATTGCAACATCAAAGCCATAAAAAAAAACATTTTTTTGATTCTATTCACTCGACCTCAAACTGCCAAAGTTCATACTACAACTTCAGCCATGGCAGATATTCATTTCATAAACAGTTTAACAGCAGAAAAACAACGTGCCAAGAAGTGCAGAGACAGTGCGAAATGGAAGGAGATGATGGGTGTTTTTTCAGGACAATCGTCTTATAGACATGTATATCCGGCGCCGCAATTTGGCAAATGCGCGGCAAGTGTTTGAGAAAATGCCCAAACGAGATGTCTCCTCATGGAATACCATGATTTCAGGATATGTGAAATGCATGAGATTAGAGGATGCACGCCAACTGTTTGACGAAATGCCGATTCACGGATGTCAATCATGAATGCACCAAAGCTCCATGAAAAGTCAAGAAAGACAAGTGCAAGTCTAATGATAAGAATTCTAGCACAAAGTAAACTAACTTTGATCATCAACCAATTTTCGATGCAACTCATAAGCTATTTCAAGTAAAGGATTAAACAAACAGCATAACCTCCGACGAAATTTAGTTTTCCCTGTCTCAACCAATTGCGTCATAGAAGATGGTGTGGAGCAGCACCTAAATCAGACGAATTTCATATTAATTTCTAAAACAACCTTGATGTTATGTTAAAATATTGTGGATCAAGTAGCTGATAACTTGCTTTGACGAATTAGTTGATGAATGATTGCAAAGAACTTGATAAAAGAGGAAAAAGGTCATAGAAACGGCATAGCCGCTCGACAAATTAGGCTTTCCCTTTATTGAAAGAACAACGCCAAAGGCAGCATCTGAATCGCATCAAATTCAGTTTAATTTAGCAACCAGGATTAAGTAACCCTAAAGTTATGTTATATATCGACTGGATCGAGACGTCATCATAGAAACTAAGGTTCCTAGATTGGTTTAGCGGGAAGATCAGACTTTTTAACAAATAATATGGTAATTTTAGCAAATTTTCAGCATAGAGAAGTAATACAATGCAATGATGTGCACACAAAAATGCTCTCTAGTTAACCACTGCCTATTTTATCAGAAAATCAACAAAATTGCCAAACTATCCCTAAAATATAAAAGAAATAAATCAAAATAAAATATATACATTTTATTCCTCAACTCGTTATTCCCTGCAAAGTACAACATAGGTATTATTCATACAAGCATATAAGAAAGCCAATCAAATAATACGAAGTCAACGAAGCTGCTTGAGGGTTTTCGGTTTTGCCAGCCAGAAACTTATCTTGAAATGCTGATGAAGCAGTTTAGGTTGATTCAAAAAATTCTTTATCGGGCAAGTCCCAAAGAGTACATACAGCTCATTCATCGAAATTTTCGTTGGAATGGAAGATGCTCCCAAAAAAAAAAAAACAGTACCTTGAACCTGCAGAATGTACATGCAAGCAAAGTGCATACACAACAGATACATGAAATTCTATTTCATTAATCAAATACGTACATACACATGCACTAAAAAAAATTCCCATTTTTCTCTATGCACCATTACAACTCAGACAAAAAAAAATAAAAATAAATAATAACTGCAAAATGGTATGTAGTGAATAAGAAAATTTACGGCATAGTGAGGGTTTGAAAAAAAAAATTATGTCGCCTCCTGGAAGTAATCAACCTGTAACTTTAAAACCAATCAAGTTAAAAAATTCCAACAAAGTAAATTTCTAGATGCCCATAGGCCCTAAGGATTAAACATGCTCTGATACCATATGTAACAGCCCAAAATAGATATCTAATTAACTTATTAACATTAAATTTTAAACTATGAAGAGTACTGACCTGGCTTACCTGTGGTAGAAGTAGGCTTACCACAACAGGGTTTTGGGGACGACTCTCCTCCCAACCGTAGGCTCAATTGTGCAGGATTTTGCTACAACTGGCCACCCCCGAACCCTCAATCAACAACTACTGCCAGTATTCCTAAGTCTTAGTATTCTCCCAAGAGAATGAAGATAGAACCTCAGAATGATCAGACCCCTCCCATCCTCCTCATCATTCATTAAATAGAACAAAACATTGGAAGGGAAACCACATGCACACCCTCCATGTGTCTGCATGCTACTTTTTCTTTACTTTCCTTTGATTTTTTGATAATTTCCTTTTTTTATTAGAGCTTTAATATGGTTATTACTATTTATTTTTATTACTTATTTCTTTTAATATCATTTTTTATTTGTTATTTTGGTTATTACTATTTTTATTTACTTATT
>APFE030569011.1:3321-28022 GCA_000404065.3 Pinus taeda
TTTTGATCAATGTTTTTATTGAAAGTCATCTTATTTTAGCAATATTGAAATTAATCAAATGATAATTTGTGGTATATACAATGTTTAATATCTTTAAATAGTCTTTAAAGACCTCTTCCCGCTATATAATTTGCCCCAGTCATGGAATCTATTTTTTACCACTTTCATTTAGCATGCTCGTGTATTTTCCTTTATTTAACTTTCTATATGAATATGTAAGTATGTGAGATACTTATTCATTCTCTTTATATTTTTTTATTTTACTTAATTCTTATGTTTTAGTTCAATCCATTTGAGATGGTTTTGGTTATTTTATGTTTGATTTTACTTAATTCTTATGTTTTAGTTCAATTCATTTGAAATGGTTTTGGTTATTTTATGAAGAAAGCATATTTAATTTTGGTTCTTAATATTTCTTCCACGCGTTGATTAAACATAACTTTATGTGGTCCATATTAAATTTAAATAAATAATAAGTTTACTTGTAATATACTTAATATTTAATTTCTTTAAATAGTGTTTAAAACCATTCCCATCTATTTAACTTGTTCCACGTGTCATTGTCTTTTCGAGTTGTCTTTAGTGCGACTTTTTGGAGTTTTTCAGGTGGGTTTTACAACTCTAATTTCTCTAAAATCCGGCAGGAATGTATTGAAATGACAAGTTTGATGGATAACCTGCACAATCTAAGTGCCCTAGGGGTTTTTGAGGGTGTTGAATCCATATATACAATCAAAAAACCAGTTTACAAAACACAAATCAAGATTTCACTAGGAGTTTTTGAGGGTGTTGAATCCATATATAAAGTCAAAAAACCAATTTACAAAACACAAATCAAGATTTCACTAAGGGTTTTTGAGGGTGTTGAATCCATATATACAGTCAAAAAACCAGTTTACAAAACACAAATCAAGATTTCACCTCAAATTTTTCTGCCGCACCAGAAAGTTCAAAAAATCACACTAAAAACAACTCCTTGTCTTTTTGCTCCCTCCATTTAGCTTACTAGTGTGTTACAAGCTCTTTCCCCTCCCTCCATTTGACTTGCTCACATGTTAAAATCTCTTTTTCCCTCCCTCCTTTTGACCTTTTGACCTTTTGACTTGATTGTGCGCTACAATCTCCCTCCCTCTTTTCTCCCTCCTGTCTTTTTAGCTCCCTCCATTTTACTTGATTGTGCGCTACAATCTCTTTCTCCCTCCATTTATTGATTGTGCACTACAATCTTTTTTGGGTTCTCTATATTTAGCTGGCTTGTGTGCTACAATCTACTCTCCCTCTATCTAATTTGGTTGCATCATGCTCGTGTGTTATGGTAGCCATGGCAACACCCTTTCTATCTAACCATCTAAGGTATGTATATCACTCTCTTTATTTTTTATAATTTTTATATTTAATTTAATGGATTTCAAATTATTTAATCTTTTTGGCAAATACACAATTAATTTAATTTCTTTCATTTTAGTATTTCTTTGATTATCACTCCAATTTATATGATTATCACTTCAATGTATATTAAATTTCCATGCCATTTCTTCATTGTTCTTACCTAATGTAAAAATGAAACCCTAATTTCTTCATTGTTCTTACACAAGGTAAAAATGAAACCCTAATGGCCAAACGTCATTTCATATTCTATTCCTCACAAAGGAACAATGAAAGCCTAATGGCCTATTTTGTAGCTCAAAAGTTAACGGTGGCCCCTTCTTTTCATTTTTGATTAGTGCATGTTTTATTTCTATGCTCCTGGAAACCCTTATCGGGTCCTGATTGGTAGGGTAAAAATTTCTTACGCTGGTATGGTTCAGAGGGTTGAAAATGGTTATGTGGTCCAGATTGATTTGGTAGAAAAATCTCATGTCGTGGATTTCAGGGGGTTCGCCTGTTCGAAAGGAGTTAGGTTTCGATTGTGCATATTGCTTTACCTGGTTAAACCCTAGTGGAATTCGAAGTCGACATAAGACTACTCCGCTGGGAGGAACTTTCTTACCTGGTTAAACCCTAGTGGAATTCGAAGTCGACATAAGACTACTCCGCTGGGAGGAGCTTTCATAACCTCACCTGACTATTTCAAGATTGACGAACGCAGTCAGGAGTCGGGACCAACCCTTCCTCTACTCCTCTGGGAGGAGCTTTCATAACCTCACCTGACTATTTCAAGATTGACGAACGCAGTCAGGAGTCGGGACCAACCCTTCTTCACAAATTTGACCACGACCTTACCGTATTGACCTTAAATTGAGTCTCTCGCTATAGTTTATCAGTTGCAGATCGAAGCGATCATAGAACCATTCACTCAAAAATTTGAGGCAAAACCTTTCAAAATTTGACAATCTTCACGAACGCAAATTGGGAAAAAAAAAGATACGAACAAAACCAATGTTCAAATCAGCTTTGCCATATCTGGAATACACCAGCGATCACCAGAACAAAGTGAAGAAATGAAGTCAGGTTAGAAACGTTGAAACGTGGTACCATGTGGTAACCTTCAGTATCCCATCTCTGTTCAGAAATCCAAGAGTAAAGCTGCTCTCACCGCCTAGTTGGGCTCTGGTTTGCTTAGCCAAAATTCGATTTCCAAACTGATCTAAGCTTGATAGGGGAATCAAAACGGATCTAAAACAAAACCTGGCCAAAAATAGGGGCAAAATTCTGTGTCGAAAGAAATTTCTAGCAAAATATGAGATTCTCGTTTGAGTCAGAAATCCCAGAAGCTTTTGAGGCAAGGTTTCAGAAATATCAGAAGCTTAGAGGCAAAGTTTCATTATGAGAAGATTTTGAATAATACAAACTTATGGGTTTTTGGGGAGCGATGGCGAGTGCTAGGTTTTCTCCCGCATAGTTTCGTTTGTCGCCGCCGCCGTCCCTGAGCCTGCTACAGGGGTCGATGGCGATCCATGGCTTGGGGTTGCGGCGACTGGTTCTCTTACGATACTGTAAAGGTTTTTTTACTGCCATCGCCTACAGAGAAATGGCTCTTGCAGCCAAGCGCTTCAAACCCAAGTAGGTCAGCGCGGGTATGGATCTGTGGGGTCTTCTGCCACAAGAAATCATGTGAATTCAGATCCGCGGATGTCCCTTTTAACGGGCCCACTGCAGTTTGCAACGCCGTAAGTATGTATGGCTTGCATGGAAAAATTGTGGCTGGATGTCAATTTTGGGTAAAGATGGTCTCGAGGCTACGGATGGAGGCGGACAGCGTATTGAACGGCTCTTGATCTGTGATTGCCTGCTGGTTCCATCTCACGGATCTATCCGTTTTGATACAGGTTTTTATGGTTCGAGTTTTTGCAGGGTAGTTTTGTTGGCAGTATTGCCTTTCTTTTATCCTGTTTCAATCTGTTTTTATGTTTCTTTGTAGTCCACTCTAATGAGAATTCGACCTCCTATGGTTTCCTCACTGTCTTTTAAATCCAAATTTGGACAAAAGCCCTGATCCGACTTCCTATGGTTTCCTCACTGTCTTTTAAATCCAAAAATACAAATTTGGACAAAAGACCTTTTCAAAAGACCAAAATATTTAAATTTGGACAAAAAGTTTTCAAAAAGAAAAAATTACTGTCTAAAGCAGTTTTCAGGCATACATAGCCCACAAAATTAATGAGGACCAAACCTCCTCACCTAAACATTGGACTACATAGTCATTAAAAAGAGTTACAGAAGAAAATACTAGATCTTCCCCCAAAATTTTAATGGGAAGATCTCAATCTTCTATATCCAAGACTCGATCTAGTGATAAACTTGAAACAAAGCATTCAAAACCTGGGAACTATAGGTTGCAAGGTGGAACTACAAGTTTTATTAACACTAATATAGATTTTAGAAACCCTAATGGATCAGTGTCATTCAAGTATGCACTGAAGGGGAACGCTGGTAGACCGAACTAATATATGCTCGAACCAACAAGCCCCAACCATGGAAGTTAAAAACTTAGAGGTAAACTCAATTTTCTCTAATATTCAATCCATGGCTATTATATTAAGGTTTAATGGGTTCTAGCCGAGATCTAAAGATTTACACTAGTGGTTTTTCTTCCTGGACACCTAACTATAAAATTTACGTATGCTCCAAAGGTTTCTTCATAGTGGATTTTGAAACACAAAAAGATCTGGAAAGAGTCTTCAATGATGGACCTTGGTTTTGGGGCAAAACAAAGCTCTTTATCACACCATGGTTCCCAAATTTCGATGCCACAAGTATGGTGGTAACAACAATGCCCATTTGGATAAGATCACCAAGCCTTCCTCTTCCCTTTTGGCACCATCAGGTTCTAGAAGACATTGAAAACATTATGAGAAAATTCAAAAAGTTAGAGATAAAACAAAAAAAAGAATCTTCACCTTTGGCATAATCTATGTAGAGATAGATCTTAGCAAAGGTCTACCTAATCGCATCCATCTAAAACTGAACGTTAAAAAAAAAAAATAGTGGACCTAAGTCTTAGATTATGAGAATACGATATTTAGATGTCAAATGTGTTTTAAAATATGACACCTGCGAAACACTTTCCCATAGACAAAAAAACTTCCAAAAAAGAAAAAGAGAAAAGCTTATAAGCCAAAGTGATGGAAAGTATCTAATCCTTAGCTTTCTAAAGAGGAAGAGGAGAACGTGGCGGAAAACTCAAATAAATAACCGCAAGAACAACATAGTAATCAAGTAGAAGGTGGAAGTGTGGACTAGATAGGTATGGAGACCCAGATCTAGAAGGGTACTAAAATGGTAGAGATCAAAGCAGTTAAGAAGTAGAACGAGGAAACAATTAACAAATCGAGCATAGGGGTATAAAGAGAAACCATGTATTTGAGAGTTTTGAATAAGACGTATTTGAGAGTTTTGAATAAGACAAAGAAACCCCTTTGCAGACAACTAATAATGAATTAGCCATGTTAGCAATTGAACTCTCCCAAGGGTTTGGCAAAAGTTTGAGAAGAAGAAACGAAAAAATGGGAAGTTAAGTGAATATTATCGCACTTAAACCCCAACAAACTTTATGTAATTTTTGTATTATTTTTCTTTACATTACTCATGAACCAAAAAGTGATTGAATGCTTAATAACATCTCCAGGATGTAATTTTGTTATTTGGTTTCAGGTTGAATAAAATCATGATTTTTACTTAGAAATAATAATGTGGGAGAGGCACGAGCGTGAGGGGTAATTTTCCGCCCCGAGAAAAAAATAGAACTCAAATTTGCATGGGGGTTGGGGAAATCCTCCAATAACTTGTCAGAGACACCAACACTATGGCAAGGATTAAAACTAGCTCTAGAAAAAGGTATTCATCAAATATCTATATTGTGTGATTTGATGTTAGTTAGTCAAAAATTCTACAAAGATAAAAACTTTAGAGACGATGATTTCTTGCCCATGGATGCACGGATTAGAAGTCAAATTCAAAAATTTGATTCTATATCCTTCTTCCATATAAAAATAAAGAATAATAAAATTCAAGATGAAGCCCGAATGGAAGAATAATATAGAGGTTGGGAATAATTCAACTAACAAGGTAAGATGGAGCAAACAAACCCCAAGGCATGTCATGATGATAAATATCAATATAGTTAAGCCCTTAATGAAAAATTTAAAGTGACGGTCCTCGATCTCGGCAATAGATTCACATCGCCTCTCTAGGTGGTTATCGAAGATGGTTTTCGTCACTCTCAAGGAGTGCAAATGTCATTTGACATGTCAACCCTCCTTGGCATATATTATATCTCATGATAATACCACATTCCCCTACGTGTGGATTAAAAGTGAGATGTATGATCGTTGGGAAAAAGATAGGTTGTAGGACATTGACGATTTCACTAAGGAAATGTGGTTCAGAGTCAGTTAATATAATTCAATGTAGATGGGGATTGGAATTGGGAGCATCCAGGGATATAAATGGTGAGTGATGAAGTGAAGCTACTAAAAATCTGAGTGAAATTCCTCCCTTTGTTAAGTGTGGCCTATCCATTAGAAGCAGGTGGTGATAGCTCTTGGCCGGTTTAGGTTGTGGTCTTGCAGCAGGATAGCCTGGCCAAAATAGACAGAGTTGGGGAGAAAATTTGTGGTTGAGGTGTATTCGCACTTCTCCTTGTTAATGCGAGAGACTGAGGCTCTAAGAGAGGATGTGGACTGACTCAGATTAACAATGGTCAATCTGGCCATGAAGGTTGATAATCTTAGTTCCAAGGTAGAAGGGATAGAGGTGACAGTTGAGGCCATGACAATGGGAGTTCTCAATGAGGTCTTTGGACTTCAAGACCCACCCTCTCGTGTGTTGAGAAATCAATGCTAGTAGGATTAGGGTTAGATTTCTCTTTTTTGATAATTACTTTTGAATTATGTTGGCTTCTTTTACTTATTTGTTATCTTATCTTTCATCAAGCAATTACCAAATTATGTGTGCATGAATATCATAAAAACAAAAGACACAAGATGTAGGCACTCTACCAGGTCAAAACCCATATCTAGGGGAAAACCCAGTCAAAATCTCTTCCTTCAATAGTTTTCCGTGAGACCTTTCAACCTAGAAAAACACCTCCTCTACACCAAGCCATCATTCCTTATTTGATCCAACCTTCGACCTAGTAGCAACAACACTTCGACCCTAGCAACTTCGACTTGGCAGCTTCTGGAAGTAGCAGCAACTTCGACTTGACAACTTCCAGCATCAACAATAGTTTCAACTTGGCAACTTTCGACATCAGTAGCAACTTCGTCTTTGACAAGGAGACTTTAATCTCCTAAACTTTCCCACATGAGAGAGACAGACAGACAGACAGACAAATACCAAAACTTCGATTTTGTCCTTCCTTTCCTTCTTGACTAAAATCACACTCCTTTTAGCCTCCTTCACCTTCACACTTCTCCCAACTTCCAGCTTCCAACTTCAAATATCGAACTATGTGAGAGAGAGTGAGATTCTCCATAAGAAGTTGAATCGCCTTGTATATATAGCCTTCGAGTGAGGTTGAATTTCCTTCCTTTGAGGCCGACTTGGTGTGGAGATTACATAATTCATTTTTTACTCAAAAATAATTATTTTTACATCGTTTGAAATCCAAAGAAGGGTCTCATAAAATATACAATGAGTCTAATGACTCTTTATTAATCCTAGGAGTCCACAATGGGGACTCTAACTAATAAAATGATGACACAAGCATGAAACCCATGCTTTAATAAGTTATTGTAACAATAATAAAAAATATGTTGACAAATACATTTTATGAAGATTGAGCCTCGTTACATTTTTTCAACACTCCCTCTTAACTAGGGAGGTATTCATACGAAATATCTCAAACTGTATGAACTATGAATAGTTTAGGCACCACAATGCCACAAACTAGATTCTTGACTAGGGAAATCTATCGAAGTGGGACTAAGATGGACTAAAGCTTTCAACCTTTCTAGATACCATCAGGATTAATTACTAATCGTCAACCCAGGGATCTCAATGTGTATCCAAGGTTAGAGCTCTACGACCAATGCCACCCTCCCTACTTTGGGAACTAGACATCAACACATAATTCTAGCCAAAAGTCCTCCCAGGCAATGTCTCACACATAAAGCCTTAACTTCCTGATTATTCTTATCGGTAACAAATCCTTCTCAATCAAATAGATCAGCAACAAATATCCCAATCAAATTGATTGACAACTCTAATCATATAGAACATGTTATTAAAGCTTCGAGAGATTTACCTATACAAATACAACTCCAATCAATAACAAACTTTTAAATGTACATAAATAGATACAAACCTCTGGGATCTTCCAAACAACTTGATGTTGATTCTCAACTTTTCACAGTAGGACTTAGAGCTTTCCCAATGAATCTTGACAAAAAATTCCTCAATGATGCAACTTCCTTTCCTACTTCTCATGCAACATATTATACAAATAGATCTAGCTCTTCTTATCTTAGCAGACCCTCAAAATATATTCTACATTTTTATTCTCTCACTCATGTCCTTCACTAATACTTACAACTATTAGTCTTGGTCTAGCATGACACATGAAGTAGAGAACCATATCCATCACTCCTCTTAATCAGGAAGGATTTAATCATTCCTATACAAGGAATATACCCCCACTCCCTCTTAACCTAGGGAGATGAACTTTCATATGAGCTTCCTTTTAACTTAGGGAGTTCCATTTATTTTTTACGACATTGAAGAATCCTTCATAGCTTCCATCCTTCTTATCAGAGTTATCATGACCATGATCATTCACATAACTCTCTTCATCATGCTTATTATATCAACTTTGCGAGCATCTTCACCATCTTGAATATTATGTACTTGTACAACTTAGAGAGAAAATACAACCAGAACTATAGAAGCATGAAGTTAACCATATCAGAATCATATAATGGAATCATTTAACTTAAGACATCAAAATGCTCAAACTTAGTTACACACCAAAGACACGTACACTTCAACTTCTTGCTAGGGTTTCTGTTATAAACCCTAGACTACTTCATCAAGACTTTGAGCATTCATGACAACTTCTATTACATATAGGGTTTCAATGTTTCTTCCAGAGGTATGATATTGCCTACTTCATCATATTGTAAACCCTCAAAACAATTCAAACAAATATATATTTATAATGTATCTAATAACTTTCAAAATTCATATGTTAAACTTCCTACAAGGATTTAGTGTGAGACCCTAGATTTCATATATGATCTTTTAACAACCAAAACCAATCACAACTCAATTCAAAGTGACAACATGACTAGCTTCCACTAGGGTTTGTTGCAAACCCTAGATTTTCTCAATCAAATATCCATCATAACTAAAAATCAGATTTCAAAAATCTTACGAAAATCTCAAATTATCACATTGTCATCATATATCATAGGTTTGGACATCTACTAAGGTCTGTTTACAAATCTCTAGAATTCAAAAATACTATCATGCCAGAGAATCAAACTTCAACTAGGGCTTAGTTCCAAACCCTAGGACTCATGACCATCAACAATTAGGTGAACTCATACATCTAGGATTCCATCATGCATAGGCATCTCATAACATGTGCGAGTGTTAAAATTGGCAACTAGGGCCAAACTCCATGTGGGTCACCTAATTTATGGGAGCTGATATTTTTCCTAGATTCCTCTTGTTGAGAGGTGTAGGATTGATCTAAAGATCATCTGATTCTGATAAGTATTTATGGAGATATGAATTTATTTGTATTTACTTGACAAATTGCCAAGGTCAACCATCAGTTAAATGTGTGGAACACATGCCCAATGAATCATATAAATACAAGAGAGGCTGATTCATTTTCTCATCATCTCATCTCACTCATTATTCTCTCTCTCCTTAGCTTTGGGTTATACAAGGAGAAACTTACACATGGGAAGAAAGAGGACACATTAGGACAAGGACGACACAAAAGTTGTTGAAGGTCTCTTTGACCTGCATTGACCAAGTGTTAACTCATCAAGGGTGCAGTTTTGGTGTGGCTGCCTCTCCTAAGCAGGCCGTAGATTTTGGCACAAAAATCGAGACAATTCTTCCACAAGTTTGACCATTGTTGACAGCCCTAGTTTTGGACAGCAGGTTGACTTCAGTCAACAATAGTTTGACTATGTTTTTAGGGTTGTTTCTTCAGGCTGTTCGAGGGCTAGTTGATCGGAAATTGACCAAGCATATTGGAGGTTAATTTCAACTTGTTTGACCAAGTTTGACTTTGTTGATCTAGGGTTTGCTGCTGCTGATATAAAATTACAGAATTCTGATTTTGTACTATTTCTCTATGTTGAACTATTGAAGATAAAAGAAGATTTGATCAAAGGGTTTCCCGCATTGGGGTTTTTTCCTGGCTAGCTGCCACAACCTGTGTCTCTTGTCTTGGCTTGTTTTCTGTTGATCATTTAATGTTCTATCTACACTTTACTTAATGTATATGTGATTGCTAATATATGGCTAATAAGAAGAAAAGAAGTAAACTACTCTAAGCATAGAACTTACCATAATTTAACATGGTACCGGAGCTGAGGTGAAGACAAAGCCCAAGGAAGAGCAAGAGCAAGAGCAATCACCGAAGAGAAGGTTGGCAGGCTATCCTAAAAACTTCATGGGGTCATCAACACTTTTCCTCACCAAAGACAAGCTCCTTGAGAAGTCTGACTATCACGGATGGAAGATGTCTGTCAATCTGACTTTAGAAGGTCAGGAAGTGTTGGACCATGTGAGAGGCAATATTGTTGCACCTCCATCAAATGCATCCACTGCTGCCAAAATAAAGTGGTCCAAGGGAGTAGTCAAAGTAAGGAAAATCATCCAGGACTCTATTGACAAGCGCATGGTGGCCTATGTTTCCGAGCTGACAACCTCCAAGAAAATCTACGATAAACTAGTGAGTTTATTTAAAGTTAATGATGCAAATCAAGTTATTTTTCTTAGAAATAAGTTGAAGGAAATTAAGAAGGGCAAGGATGAGAGTATGAAAGCATATTTCTTAAGGATCATTGAGATCAAGAATGATCTCCTATCTATTGGGGAAGTAGTTCCTGACAGGGAAATGACTATCACAACTCTTGCAAGACTGCCACCTGAATGGTATATATTCAAGACTAATCTTCTAAACAATAATGTCATCCCAGGATTTGAGGAATTGATGGTTAGATGTATTCAAGAAGAGACAAGGATGGAAGAGCAAGAAATGCTCGCACTTAAAGGCCATCCCTCTGCCTTTTCTTCTCATGCTAAAGAAGAAACAATTCTGGGGCTAAATCCAAAGGAAAGGCTGGACCAAAGGGTGGAAGAAAAGGTCGATGTTACAATTGCAACAAAATGGGCCACTATGTGAGGGAGTGTGTTCATAAAAGGAACTCACACCATGATGACGGCCAAAATCACTCTCAAGGAAAGCAAAAGAATGGTAGGTCCAATGACAGAGGTAAAAGAAATGCCGGAAAACAAGCAAGAGGACAACCCTTCAAGAAGGAAAGAAACTCCAGGTATGAATCTAATGTTGTTAACAATAAGCAAGATGAATATTGTCTACCAGCAGTCCTCTCTACCACTTCTCCCTCGAACTCGCTGGGAAATTGGCTTATTGATAGTGGTGCCTTAAGGCACTTCACTGGTTACAAAGAAGCTCTCTCTAATCTGATAGAGAAGGAGACCAACTTGGAAATTGTTCTTGGGGACACCGCAAAATATCCTGTGAAAGGCATAGGGAATGTCACTCTTTAATTGAATTAGGGTAATGCAATTCATTTGTAAGAAGTCCTATATCTACCCGATCTAAAAAAAACCTGGTGTCTATTTTGGCGATGGAGGACAAAGGCTACAAGGTTACCTTCATTGATGGCAAGATGCGTGTATGGAAAAAGAATTTTAAGGAAGCTTTCACTCTTGGGTTTCAAGTCGATTCATTATATAAGGTTAGAGGAAGTCCGTTGGGTGTCATGTCTTGTGACACATCACTTCAGTCTAAATTATGGCATCGGAGGTTTTCTCACCTTCATTATAAAGCTCTACCCAATACAAGACAAATGGTGACAGGAATGCTTGAGTTCCAAGTAGAGCAAGAAGGTGTATGTCTTAGATGTGCCGAAGGGAAGCTCAAAAGGGGACCATTCCCCTCAAGCCAAAGAAAGACCTCTGATATATTGCATTTGGTTCACTCAGACATATCTGGAATGATGCCTATGAACTCTTTGGGAGGATATTTATATTACCTCACTTTTACATATGATTATTCTTGCAAGACTTGGATATACTTCTTGAAAAAGAAGGATAAAGTGTTCACTTAGTTTTGTCACTTCAAAGCCTTGATTGAGAATCAAACTAAAAAGAAGATCAAGATATTAAGGACTAATAATGGGACTGAGTATGAATCCAATGAGTTCCATGACTTTTGCAAAGAGGCTAGCATTAAGAAGGAGACTACAACACCATATAATCCTTAGGAGAATTGTGTGGCGGAAAGGAAGAATCGTACGATTGTGGAAGTTGTCCATGCTATGCTTCACGATCAAAGACTTCTGAAGTTTCTATGGGTCGAAGTTGTGAATACCGTTGTATATGTGTAAAACCGATGCCCTCATCAAGCATTGGGTTCCAAGACTCTCGAAGAGATGTTCACTGGTAAGAAACCTGACGTATCTCATTCTAGAAATTTTGGAAGTCTGGTATATTTTTCATGTACCGAAGGAGAAGAGGAATAAATTGGGTGCATTTGGAAAGAAAGGAATCTTCGTGGGCTATAGTGAAAACACTAAGGGATATAGAATCTATGTGGCTGGTCAAAGGGAAATCGAGATTAGCCATGATGTCACCTTTGACAAAGATATGGCTCTTAGCAAGGTTGACAATCTTCCTACTCAAAGGGGATCTAAAGAAGCTAACACCAGGGAACCAAAGGAAAGGAAGATGAGACGATGCCTGATGTGGAAGAACCTATGGATCCTATTGATCCCCCTCCATAAGAGCATTCCTCTTCTAGGAAGAGGCCTTCATGGCTTAGGGGGACACTTGATGATGCTAAATGGCACATTTCACCCAGGGGAACCTTCTGGGAAAGTAAGAAGCTGACCAGGTATCAGGGATACTTGACCATCATGAGCATGATCATCCAAAATGAGCCTTCTTCATTCGCAGAAGTTGTCAAGAATCAAGTATGGAAAGATGCTATGACTGAGGAATATGAGTCCATCATGAAAAATGATGTATGGGATGTGGTCCCCAGACCCCAGGACAAAGTAATTGTTAATTCAAAATGGCTTTACAAGATAAATCATGCAATTGATGGAAGTGTGGAAAAGTATAAGGCTCATTTTGTCGCTCGTGGCTTCTCTCAAAAGGAAGGTATAGAATATGATGAGATATTTGCACCTGTTGCTCGATATACCACCATCTGCTCGATCATAGCCTTGCTGCTTCGCAAGGATGGAACCTACATCAGATGGATGTCAAGGATGCATTCTTGCATGGTTCAATAAAAGAGGTCTATGTGGAGCAAATCAAAGGATTTGAGATTCATGATCGAGAATCTCATGTGTGTAGGTTGAACAAGGCCCTCTATGGGCTGAAGCAAGCACCCTGAGCGTGGTATGATAGGATCGATAGCGACTTGATAAAGCTAGGATTCACTAGGAGTGAACCCAACCCTAACCTTTACCTTAAGGTTGAAGATGACAATCCTCTAATATTGGTGTTGTACGTTGACGACCTCTTTCTAACAAGTGCAGACCTTCTCATTCACAAATGTAAGAGGGAGTTGGCTTCTGATTTGAGATGAAGGACCTAGGACTTATGCACTATTTCCTAGGACTAGAATTCTGACGGAAGCCAAGGGAGATTTTTTTATCTCAAGGAAAATATGTGGTGAAGATATTGGAGAGATTCGGTATGGTGGACTGCAAGCCCGTGACTACCTCGATGGAGCTTGACTTCAAGAAGTTAAGTGGTAGTGCTGCCAGACCCATTTTATGAAATGCTACCGAGTATCGTCAACTCATCAGAGCATTGATGTTCTTGGTGAACTCTCGTTCGGATATATGTTTTGTTGTCAACACATTGAGTCAACATATGGTTGAGCCTCACCACTCACATTGGATTGGTGCCAAGAATCTGTTGAGATATCTTCGTGGCTCAATCACTCATGGGTTGAGATACACTACCAGAGATGTGAGACTACATGGATATACCAATGTTGAGTGGGCAGGCAGTGTGGTGGACCAAAAGAGCACTTTTGGGTGTTGTTTCTCTTTGGGATCTGCCTCAATATCTTGGATGAGAAGGAAGCAGAATTCGATGGCTTTGAGCACCATCGAGGTAGAGTACATTGCTGCTAGTATGGCCTCTTATGAGGTGTTCTAGTTGCAAAAGCTCTTCAGTGAGCTGTTTGAATTTACATTGGATACCATTGTGATCCTATGTGACAACTAGAGCGGGATTCGTTTATTAGATAATCCTGTATTTCATGATAGCTCCAAGCATATCGATATCAAGTATCACTATATTGGGATATGGTGCAGCAGGGAGCAATAAGGCTCCAACATATTGGTACAGATGAATTGGTCACTGATATTTTGATGAAGCCCCTAGGAAAGGTCAAATTCTTGATTTTTTGAGAATGACTTGGTGCCATTCAGAGAGCCTCTTATGAGGGTCAAGTATGATGTATTGAGCTCTAGCAGCTCTAGGGGGGTGCGGGGTACTTCTTAGAGTGACATGCGACCACAGGGTGACTCACCATCCCTTGGTGGTGCACTATGTATAAGGTGAAAGGTTCAACCTTCCCTTGTGACACCATGTGGCAACTATAGGACAGGATGATTAGTTCTCCTGTGGGCCAGGATGATTATTTCTCCATGGCATTTGTGGGACAGGATGATTAGTTCTCCTATGGGCCAGGATGATTAGTTCTCCATGGTCACTGTGGAACAGGATGATTAGTACTCCTGTGGGCCAGGATGATTAGTTCTCCTGTGGCGACTGTTGGATGGGATGATTTGTTCTCCTGTGGAAAAGATTATTAGTTATCCTATCAAGGCATCCTACCCATGCAGTCTGGGACTCATAGGAAGTACCTCATCTTATCAATAAGTAGGGTAATGGGGTTAGGGACCATTAGTAGTACTATCGATGGACGCATCGTTGTATCTATTATACTCCCTATGCTAGGATGACCTCCATTGATGTGAGATCACTGATACTCATCTGGGATCAGTGAGAGTTATATGACACACTCTGAGACTGACTTCAAGTCAGTGGAGGATGGTATGACACATCCTCGATCATTTCTTATTCTTCATAGTTCGAGCAGAGTAGAGCAAAGAAGAGCAGAGCGGGGCCAAGAAATGCAGGGCAGTGCATTTGATGGATGGGATAGTAGCGATGGTCAAACGAATTGCAGATGGAGTTGTCCCTAGTTGAGAGGGAGTGTTAAAATTGGAAAATAGGGCCAAACTCCATGTGGGTCACCTCATTTATGGGAGCCGATATTTTTCCTAGATTCCTCTTGTCAAGAGGTGTAGAATTGATCTAAAGATCATCCGATTCCGACAAGTATTTATGGAGATATGAGTTTATTTGTATTTACTTGACAAATTGTCAAGGCCGGCCAACAGTTAAATTTGTGGCACACATGCCCAGTGAATCATATAAATACAAGAGAGGTTGATTCATTTTCTCATCATCTCATCTCACTCATTCTTCTCTCTCTCTCCTTAGCTTTGGGTTATACAAGGAGCAACTCACACATGGGAAGGAGGGCGCATTAGGGCAAGGAGGACACAAAAGCTGCTGAAGGTATCTTTGACCTACGTTGACCAACAATTGACTCATCAAGGGTGCAGTTTTGGTGTGGCTGCCTCTCCTAAGTAGGCTACAGATTTTGGCCAAAAATCGAGGCAATCTGTGCACAGGTTTGACCATCATTGACTACCCTAGTTTTGGGCAGCAGGTTGACTTCAATCAACAACAGTTTGACTGTGTTTTTAGGGCTGTTCAAGGGTTGTTTCTTCAGGCTATTCGAGGGATAGTTGACTAGAAATTAACCAAGCATATTGGAGGTCAATTTCAACTTGTTTGACCAAGTTTGACTTTGTTGATCTAGGGTTTTCTGCTGCTGATATAAAATTACAGAATTCTGATTTTGTACTATTTCTCTGTGTTGAACTATTGAAGATAAAAGAATATTTGATCAAAGGGTTTCCCTGCATTGGGGTTTGTCCCTCACTAGCCACCACATCTTATGTCTCTTGTCTTGTCTTGTTTTCTGTTGATCGTTTAATGTTATATCTACACCTTACTTAATGTATATGTGATTGCTAATCTATGGCTAATAATAAGAAAAGAAGTAAACTGCTCTAAGCATAGAACTTACTGTAATTTAACAGTGAGTCAAGCCCAACTACACAAATATCAATAAGAGTCAGACATATAACAAACTTGATCAAACTAGGTTCTGATCGGACAAACACACACATGCCAAGGATTTCACTTCTAAGACATTATAGGGTCTTGCTTATACACCCTACTAAACCCTAAAAATCTAGGGTTTCAATATAAGAACATAGAAAACCCTAAATTACCAATACTTCAAAGGTTCGAGATTCTAGACATTAACATTCAACCCTAACAAGTTAGCATTTCCATAACCATACCAAATCCCCAAACGTGACTTCATTAAAACATCAGACATTTTCTTTCATCAATAACCCAAGTAGGTTAGTGTTTCACACATAATCATAGACATGCCCTTAAGTTAGGGTTTTCACAATGAACTTTTCTAGGGTTCCACAAGAGTGATCAAAAATATGAGGAGGGTATATTTATCTAATGATGAATCACCCAAACAAGAATATTTAAGATTCAAGAAGGGTACACATAATGATGTTAGTAATAATTTATCAATAATAAGTATGAAGAGAGAAAAAAAAATAGTTTAAGGCAAACCTTTGTTTCTTAACAAACCTTGTAATTCCAATGCTTTGTCTTGTGAAGCCTTCTTTTGTGTTCTTTGAGTATTCGATAAGTCTTTTCTAAACAAAAATATGACTAGAAATGTGATTAGTATTTAATATAAACAAACTTAGATAAGTAAGGGAAACCAAATATAAAAGACAATACAAAGAGTAAGATACTTATCTTTGGAAGTTGTTAAGGACTCCTTCCAAGCATGAGGGATAGTAGAAGGATATGCAAGGGATAAAGCCCCTAAGAGTTCCTATCAAATCGGTCATTGACTTCGGGTCCTTCCATCATGTTCTTATTTGGAAAAGTTTGCTTGATCCCTATTCCTTCTTTCTTGGCTCTTTAGACTTCTTTATTTCTTTGTAGACTTCTTCACTTTTCCTTTTACTAGATCTAAGACTTTATCCTTTTTGGGGATGAGATCTATCCTCTTCTTCCAAGCATTGTAATTGAATGATTATTCTACCTTGTTCTCTTCCTTTATTTTTTAGGCATTGTCCTTGAAGATAGTAAGTCTATTTCCTTATAAGGTCTCCTTATATGATTCTTTAATCAACATCTTAAGGTTCCTTAGGTTAATTTCAATAGATCCTTAAACTGTATTTTTCCTCCTTCTTCACCTTAGCTCCATTCTCCGCTTTAATGATGTTGATCCCAGGCCTCTAATAGATTTTGTTATCTTCTAATTCCACTGTATGAGAAGATGATTCCTTTGATACAGTGTGAGCTTGTTTACTCTTTCTTGTCACATGCCTAGATGCTTCACTGTCAATAAATCATGCATTATCATTATTAAGTGAACTTGTAAGTGCAACTAGGAACCCTTGACTTTTGACTTTGTTGAATAAGTAGTCAAAGATATTTTTGATACAGCTTCCTGCAGTATTGAATTCCATTCTTATCATAGAGGAAGTATTCATTTCGTTCAAGCCAACGATGTGATCTTCAATCTTATTGACCTTAGCTATGATACCATGTTGAGAAATGAATGCTAGTAGGATTAGCATTAGATTTCTCTTTCTTGATAATTACTTGTGAATTATGTTGGATTCTTTTTACTTATTTGTTATATTATCTTTCAACAAGAAATTACCAAAATATGTGTGCATTAACAACACAAAAACACAAGACACAAGATGTAAGTGCTCTGCCAGGGAAAACCCCTATCTAGGGGAGAAACTAGTCAAAATCTCTTCTTTCAATAGTTTTCCTTGAGACTCTTCAACCTAGACAAAGACCTCCTCCACACCAAACCATCCTTTCCTTCTTTTATCCAACCTTTAATCTAGTAGAAGTAGCACTTTGACCCTAGCAACTTCGACTTGATAGCTTCTGGCATCAACAACAACTTCGACTTGGCAGCTTCTGGAGAAATGTTTCCCTAGGCACCCCTCATCCTCAAAGCATGGGAAATGTGGGGGCAGACTCCCCTCCCTATGGGACATGTCCCATGGAACATTGAATATAAACATAGTGAATAGGAGATGGTGTCAAATCTAGAATGTATTCTTAAATGATAAGGTTAGGAAGTTGAGTATTTTAGGATCCTCTATTTATTGCCATGTATTAAACATGGTCATTCATTAGGAACTTCTTGTTCATATTCCAATTTTTCCTTTAAATTAAACACAAAATATACACAGTACACCCACAAATAGAGAAAATATAACACACAATATACCCACAAATAGAAATATCTCTTAAAAACATTTAACCATAATTTGAAATTATGTCTTGTTTTATTTTTATTTTTTTTATCTATATTATTTTATTTTTGAAATCCACATATGATGGTGTAAACATTCTCACATTATAGATATGTTTTCTTCATAATACTAGGTTGGAGATGCATTACACTATAAATATAATTATAGACTCAATTTTTGCAAAGAAAGAAAAGAAAACCTTATAAAAATATGGTAGTTATACATATGAGTTATTTTTTCCTGAGACAAATCAAACGTTGGATGGATGAAGGATCTGCCAAAGAATAGGATGTTGCCACTATAATTATGTTGGTCAAGCTTGGACAAATGTTATCATCGGGATTGTTTTAGTTCGATTTGAAGAGATGTTGTCACCACTACTGTGTTGGTTGAGGTTGGACAAATGTTGTCGCTACTATTGTGTTGGTTAAGCCTTGATAAATGTTGCTACCATAATTGTGAATTGTGTTGGTCAAGCCTAGATAGATTTTGTCACTGGGATTGTGTTGGTTGAGCCTAGACGAATGTTGTCACTAGGTTTGTGTTGGTCCAGCTTGTACAAATGCTATCACTAGGATTGTGTTGGTCAAGCTCATCTTGTCATCAAGATTGTGTTGGTCTAGCGTGGACGAATATTGTCACCAAGATTGCATTGGTCTATCTTCTACAAATGCTATCATAGGACAAATGCTATCACTAAGAGTTTGGATAAATATTGTCACCAAAATTGTATGGTTAAGCTTGCACTAAGATTGTGTTGATCAAGTTTGGATGCCACTTGGGACAATTTTTATCCCACAATTGACTTTCACTCTTAACTCCCCCGTGAGATTTGAACCTAAACCTCATTGGAAACTAAACTCACACAAACCAAAAACCTCACCTCATAAGTTAGGTGCAAATTAAACCAACTAGTCTACCCCACATACACTAAGTACAAATTATCTTACACCTTCATGTATTGAACCAATTAAGTACAAGTTATCTATTTGCATTATTTGAAAATGAATTAAAGACCTGAGATGCAAAATTGATTCCCGAATTTGAACTATAATCTTATCAAAGAGAGAGCAGCCCTAACATCCTGCTGCAGAACTGAATAATAAAAAACTGTAAAATTGCATTTCAAACTGGTAGATAACCGAACATGGGACTGGACTTTACATTATGAGTACATTTCAAATACATATTTTCCTTATTGGTAAATTTGAACAGTGCTTACTTCCTGATACAAAACTGAATAATAAAATACAGTTGGATTGCATTTCAACCCCGTACATAACTGAATATGTGTGATTGGATGGTTGGTCTCTTTCCATTATCCGTACATTCGAAACACATATTTTACTTCTTAGCAAATTTAGGGTTGTCAAGATTGAGACTGTTCTCACCTTCCAGATGCAACGGAAATGGCATTGTGATTCGTCAAACAAATAATTATATTAGATATGTTAGTTATTTGTTATTGTGGTAGGAATAAGTTCTTTTTTGATCTCTCGATACTTCATAATTTAGAAGGTTAGATGGATCCATCCTAATACAACTGTACGCAAAATATATGCATTGATTTCCAGCAAGAAAACAGTTGTAAAAGAAAATATGGAATTTGATGCATATATAGCTTTATATGCTCTAAGAACTCATGCACATTGGTTACTGAATCTATTTATTTTGTTAGGTTTTTGAATGACATTTCACCTCCCGAGGCTGAAAACTGGAACAAAGCTTTCGAAGCGTACGGTAATTTGGTATTGCTGGCGATGCAGCAGCTAAAACGAAGTTACCTGCTATCAAAAATTGAAGAAGTCTTACCGCACTTGAAGGTCATTGATGCCACTACTTCCACGGGAAGTCGGACTAGCTCTGAGCAGCGTGCATTCCCATTGGTTCGTTTGCCGGCTTCAAAGTCCGCTAATGGTGCTTCAAATATATGGCAGTGGAGTCTTCCTCAATTGGAGCTTCGCATTCAACGGGAAATGGTTTGTGTAAGGCCAAATCAGAAATTACTGCAGTGCTTCCATGAGTCCATAGCGCAGCAGCTCCATCATATAGAAACGATAAAAATTCCGCCTCTTCAGAAAGAAGCAAAGCAATGGGATCCTCGACGAAGCATCGGTATCGCATTTGGAGACTGCGCTCGTAGAATCGGATCATTTCCAACCTCAACGGCGTAAGAAAGTAGTTTTAACTTACACCTCACAATTTTCTGTAACTTCACTTATCTATTGAACTCTACAAATTTTTTTTGTAAGACATACTTTTATTAATGAAAAGCAGTTACATATGCTTGATGCGGTCTATGAATTACAAGCTCTCATAGAAGTTATATGGTAACATAAAGTCTACTTAATTGTCGTGGTCGTCGTTTTTTTTTTCTGCTTGGGTCAAAACTATCTTTTTAATGTATACTATTATGTTCGTCATTACATCCTTTCTATTGCAACTTATGCATCAACTTTTTCTTAAGATCGAGCAAAAAAAACAATAAGCTAACAAAAATCCAGTGGGATCTATATCTTTGTATCTATCCATTTTTGATATTCTATTTTAGAATTTTGATAGTATTTTGTAGAATTCTATTGTCAAAAGTATATAATTTGAACTCCCGCGACGATCTAGAACATCCATCCTTTAACAAATAATCTGCTACCTGATTTTGCTTCCTGTAGATATTGGTGAAAATTTATCTCTAAAAGGTCTTCTCTAGTGTTCTAATACATTGCATCCACTTAGAGAGAGAAGGTGGATTGAAATGTGAAAGCCCCAAAACCTAGTCAATGATCCCTTTTGAATCACCATACATATCTATCTCATTAATATGAAGCCATTTGGCGCAAATGAGGACTCCCCAAAGAGTTATAAGCTTAGCACGACTATTAGTACCAACACCACTAGCCCACCAAAAATGGTAAAATGTATCGGCCTTAAGACAATATAAGCTATGCATCCAGAAATCTTTTGTGTTGATGCCCATCAAGGAACCCAACAAGGAATCTAAGTCAAACCTCCTTAAATCGTACAAATCTCTTAGCCAAGATATTCTTTGTAAGGCATGTCTCTTCAAAAAAAGAAGCAATCTTCAAACATGTTCCTCTCACATTTATCTCAATCTGTTAAAAAATATTTGCATTCTAGATTCTCCATGTTTCCCAAAGGATATAAAAGGGAAGGGCAATATATTACTTGTATTCCTCAAACTAGTGAGTGAGACATTTACCAATAGAACTTGTATCCTAAACCGCAACAAGTTTGAGCATATGCATAACTCCATACCAAACCAAAATCGCAAAAGGACATGTGAGAAATAAATAAACACATCTCCCATATCCCACAAAACCTCTTTTAAGAATATTTTCCCAAGTGAGAATCATGTTATGTAAAACAAGCCAACAAAAACAATTTAATTTTTGCGCGATAACCAATTTCCAAGATTTTTGAAACCATAAATAGTCATCCGTTGAGCCACATTTTGGAGAAACCATGGTGTATATCTCTTTTTCTTAAATATGTCCCTTATATATGTGGCCCTCTCATGCCAGAAGATGCTCTTCCTCAAAAAGAGAAATACATGCTAAGATTATTTGTAAAATATACTTATCCCATTCACCAGTTAAAGGTCTTGTGAGACCAGTCTCTCTAGTGTTGAGCCAAGAGTGCGAAACAGGAAAATAAAATGATGAATATAAATTTGGTTAAGAAATAAAATACCAATGTTATGTATATACCTTAGAAGAGGGGAAAATAGCATATGGTCACCAACCAAGCCTTTAATCTTATCAAATCTAATCTCAACCTTTGTCCTCGAACCCACCTCCTATCTCAGGGCCCCAAGTAACTAATGTTTTATCTTCATCATACTCCACCAAATATATGATGTTCTATTTTTTTCCTTGTGTTCCTTCTTTGATCGACATCTCAAATTGTGTATTTTTTTAGATATTTCTCATTTACAATTTGTTGCCATAATCCTTTGTCACTTGAATCCATCCATAAATTATTGACCAGTAATGCCCTGTTGAAATGTTTTGTATCTTTTATACCCCAACCACTAGCCTGCACCTTATGGGAAATCATGACAAGGAAAACCAAGTGTATTTTCCTCGTGTTACCAAGCCCAACCGATAGAAACTTGGCAATGATAGAGTATATTTTATGAATGACTTCTGTGGTAGCTTGTAGAGATGCATCCAATACACAAATATATTCTATAAAATAGAATTTGTTAATATCAACCTCCCACCCAAAGAGAGCCACTTATTTGTCCACAAAGGCAACTTATTTTCAAAGTTTCTAATCATCCAATCCCAATCCTTGTTTCCATAATTGTTTGGTTTCAACATAAAATTGAGATATCAAAATCCATCATCCATAAAGATTGTCCTGACCTCAAATATTCTACTAATCTCCATGATTTTTGTCTCTTCTTTGGAAGCCGATATCAGAGCTAATTTGTCTTTGTTCATGAATAAGCTCGATGCCCCCCCAAACAAAAAAAAAAAATTGTTTAAAGGTATACCATTCTGTAACTGATACCTCTCCAAAGAGGACATCATCCCCAAACGTCAAATGTGTAATGATGATGTTCCTTGTCAACTAACATCCTTTAATTAATCCCTTAGAGTGAGCATCCTCAATCCTCCTTCTCATCCCATCAATAACTAGTAGGAATAAAAGATAAGACATGGCACATCCCTGTCTAAGACCCCTCAATGCCTTAAATTTTTTTGTAGGAAGACCATTGATGATGACCACAAAATTTACTGAGATACCACAAGCCATTATCCAATCTATAACCTGTAATACGATCCCAATCTTATGGAGAATCAATCTTAAAAATCCCCAGTCTACACTATCAAATGCTTTCACCGGGTCTATCATCAAAGGCATGTTTCTAGCTTATAGGATTTAATAGAATGAAGACCTTATTGAGTAATAGCAACTACATCTTGTATCTCTCTCTAATCTAGAAAACCAAATTGCTATGGAGAAATATGTTTCAACGGTGTGGAATTCAATCTATTAGCAATTATTTTAGAAATCGTTTGGTACACATAGTTGCATAATGAGATGGGTCTTAAATCTATAAAGGTAGAAGGCCTTCGAATTTCAATACACATTTTTTCATTTGATGTTTCATTTAATTTTTGTATCTTTCTCAGTTACTGAACGATGCAAGGTTTAAGGCTTTGCTTAGTTGATCAGGGATATATTAGTGTATAAATTACATATATAAAGCTAACAAACATGATAGAACATTTTGATTTATTCATAAAATATAAATTTTTATTATTTTATTTTGAAAAATATATTACATATTTTGAAAGCATGGCTATAGTTAGGTATCTCATGTATAAGAATAAGTTATACAACATGGAAGTCTAGATGTATCCTAAAATTGCTTCTAACTCAAGCCAAAACCGCCACCTTTGGCTCAAGCGAGCCCAGTCTTGGCTAGACCAATGGGGGGGTAAAGGACGAGATCACCTTGAAGAATAAATATAATAATAAAAATATTTTTACTTCCAAATTTCACGATAAGTTATGGAACGATATAGAGTTAGAGGAAAAAAGGAAACTTAGATATTATAATGAGGTAATCAACCCCAATCTCAAAAACAAGAATTATCTTTCTATATTGACCAATGGTTAGAAAAAAATTAACATTGTCAAGATAAGAACTAATTCTCATGAGCTTCATAGTGAAACGAGACATTGCTCTATTCCCTAAACACCCTAGGGAAGAAAGAGTTTGTCACCTTTGCAACGCTAAGAGGGTTGAAGATGAAAAGCACTTTCTCTTGGATCAACCAGCTCTCAATGCCGTCCATTCTAATTTCCAAAATCTTTGTCAAATACCAACCTTCTTGAGTCACTAAGTTAACAAAACTACGGTGATATAGGAATGCTCATCTCCCTTCTTTTCGATCATAGAAATAAAATGTTAAAGAATCTCACTTAGTCTCTTATTTTCTTAAGGTATGATAGACCATTTTGGTCTTAGTGGATTTTAATCATCATTATCATCATTTTTTATTATATAAACTTTAAACAACCAACCTAGATCCAACTTAATTAGGGATCTACAACACATAGAGTGATCAAATATGTTTTTCACTTAGTCAAAAAGTTTAAATTAATAATTGTAACATTTTTTATTTTGTTATTTTATTTTATGTTTTTATTTTTTTTATGTTGATGTAATTTGACCAAGTAAAAAAGTTTACATAACATAACACTATAGGAGACTTCCATGAGCATCTCTTGGGTAGTTAAATTATTATAATAAGCTTAGATCCATCTTAACTCCACATCTATTATAACAAGCTTAGATCCATCTTAACTCCAAATCTATTATAACAAGCTTAGATCAATCTTAACTCCACATCTGCTAGAGGATGAGACAGATCAATTACTTTTCTTTAAAGAATCAAAATATTTTGATTAATAATGATAAAATTATTAATTTTTAGTTATAAGAAGAGCTTTGGCGTAAATCACATAAAAAAGACCTTTGTCGACGCGTTTCGAACCAACTAGTGTGGTTCATCGTCAGGACAAGTTGAA
>APFE030569029.1:0-26950 GCA_000404065.3 Pinus taeda
AATCAAAACAACTTGCCTCTATAAACTTGGAAACCAATTCATTCATTTAATTTTTACCCTTTTCATGAATGAATCTTCTAGAAGAGTTAAACTAGAGAAAAAGTATCCAAAAAGTGTCACAATTACATCCATTAAGATCATCATTAACCTCATAAAGTCGAAAAATGTCAAAACTGGAATTTCTGGGCTGAACTGGTCAAATCTGGCAACATTTCCTCAACGGGTCGCACACCTTTTCTCAACGGGTTGCACACCTTTGGAGCTCTATTTGGAGGCCTTCCCAGTATCAGAATCGGGTGTAGGATAGCTCATTGGAAAGGTCTGCGAGTCTACTTTCCAACCCAACTAGAATTTTTGAATTTGGAGGTCATTTGCCCTGTCAAAATTAATTTTCCCAAGACTGGTTTCTGCAACTCAAAAAAGGGGCAGAAAGTCAAATTTTGCATGTATTTTGACCTTTTGGAGGCCCAGAACTTGATGAAATTTTTTACTAATGGATGAGCAAGTGTAACTTTTCATGCCAAATCCAAAAATGCTGAGTTTTTGTAAAATGGAGTTACGATGACAAAGGGTCTCACCGGGGGTGAGACCCGTTGAGAAACCAAAACCTGTAAATTGCACAAAAAAATTCACAAATGACAAAATTTTCTCCAAATTTCTTGAAATTTGGGCTGCGAGTCCCCAATCAAGTACCATGCTCAGTCAAAGAGGCTTTGGCCAAAATTTGGAGTGGATCGGGCGTTTTCTTTCGTTTTTGTGCTTTGGTCAACCGTCCTTGGAGCACCTTCATTTTTGCCTTGTAACATCCACCCCTGCAAATCAGTCAAAGAGGTGAGCTCCTCTCTCTTATGATGACCACCTTTTTCACCTCTATGTGACCTCCTCTGTACCTCAACCTCTGACTTTGATGCTTGGTCATCACTCTGCTCATATGTTTCAGTTCACATGAAGTGGTTTCTCTTGCACCATTTGATCCTTAAAACATGTTTATACTATCCACCAATCATAACCAGCAACCATTCCATGATTAGAACACCTACCTCAAAAGATTTGATAGCTTGGAGAGCGATTGAGCAAATTTAAAACAAGTTTTGCAAGAGACAGCTCAACGGGTCTTGCAGGCCTCTCAACGGGTCTCGCACTGCCCAACGGGTCGCGCCCATTGTATTTTTGCACTGTGGAGGGGTGCTGGACGGGTCTTGCACATTGGCAGCTCTGTTTGGAAGCCTTCTCGGTGTCGGAATTGAGCTTAGGATAGCTCGTTGGAAAGGTCTTTGAGTCTAATTTCCATTTTACCCATGAAGAAAAATATTTGGCCAACCAAGCTAGGAGAAAACTTGATTTTCCCAAGGTCACTTCAGAGGTGTCTTTGATTCTCCTGAGGCAATGGTATTCTTGACATTTCTCTCAAACCATGACACCTGTGCAAAAAGTGAAAGAGGTTTTTCTTCTTTGGCATGCTATGGACAAAAAATTATCTCAGTTTTCCAAAATTCATCTTTGACTGCTCTGAAACATCATTTAAGTGAAACTTGTCCCGATGTATGAAACAAGGAATTTTGTCGAAATGAAGCGAAATGAAGGGGATAGGGGGCTTCTAAATTCTTGGGGAAATTTTTGGGAGTAGGGAGGCATGTTAGGGAGAAGGGGAAAGTGGAATCTCAGAGATTGAGTGAGGGGAAAGGTTCCAAAAGGGCAAAACACAGGCCCAACCTAGAAAATTGCCAGGTTGTAGCTAGAAACTAGGGTTTGTGGAAAAATGAGGAATTTGGCGGATCTAAGGGATGGAAAGTGTTTGATAAGGTATTTTAAGGATAGGGGAAGGTGTATGAACATCTGGATACAAGTTTTGCCATTGATTTGACCGTCCAAGAGAAATTGGCTTCAAAACCTAGGAAGAGGAACATATGAAGCGGTCATAGCTTAAGCACACTGAGCAATGTGAAATAAGTCTGCTAAATGGACCCTAAGGCAACTTGACATGAATGATGACAACCAAACTGAATGATGATAGGACTCAGCTGAAAATAGTGACATAGGTTGGTCATGGGTCAACTTTGGAAAAGAGTGAGAGAAAAACCCTAGACCCTAATGCCTAGTGACCAAATTTTGCTTGAAGACTCACTGAAATGACAAAATTTGACCTTGACACTTTGAGACCACTTTGTAAGAGCATATTTGATCACTGGAGGAAGGCTGGAAAGACTGACACTAACATGATGTACCCAGAAAAAAGAGAAAGGTTGCCCAAAATAGTCCTCCTGACCTCCACACGAGTTGCCTTAGACCTATGACTTTCTCTCAAGGAATCCGTACCCTAATCACAGAGATGAAATTTCTACAAACTCAGATCCTTGCCTCAAGACCCCTGCCAATTTCAGAGATATTCTATGATGTTAGATGCACTTTTGAATATATCTAAATGCCTCACACTTGACCTATATTTATAGGAATCAAGTGGCTTTGATGAATTTGTCTTTGGGCACTATTTTAACCTCAAGCCGACTTGCCCAACTAGACAAATTTACCCATCATAAATTCAAAAATTAATATCTCTTCAACGACAACTCAGAATTAGACAATTCTCGATGCATTGGATTCGTCTTGTCATTTACTATCATTCTCATCCATCACATGTCGCAATCTCATCACAGTTTCGGCCCAAATATCGATGGGTTCAAAACCCCAAGCTTGGGTTTCAAGCCCACAAGGCCACTTGTGGAACTAATTCCTCCAAACCCTCGATCCCCAAGGATTGGAGTACCTCCCAAGCTACCAAAAATCAATAAGGAGTAGGTACAAATTCCAGAGAAGAAGGTCTAAGTTCTAGAGGCTGAGAGGGAGCCAAGTTATTGAGGGAGTTTGCAAGTTCAAAGGGAGAATGTGCAACCCAAGAAGAGCACATGGTTAGTGGGGTGTAATTGTACTTCTACAACTATCAAGAAGGAACTGTGGAAAGAAATGAAAGCATTTTAGGAGAAGAAGAAATGGGAGGCGTCCAGTGACAATGACACTTCCGAGAGAGTTATAGTCCATGCTATAGGGTTTGCTGCAGTTATGGGCGCCAAGAGTTGTTCAAGTGTTGTGAGTAGTAATACTGATGATGACGAGTTACTTCCTAGTCTTTGAAGAACCTCACTCATTAAGAGGGAGTGCTGATTTTGGTAGCTTGGGAGGTACTCCAAGCCCTAAGGCTTGGGGTTTGGAGGAAGGGGCACCACAAAAGTGGTTTGTGGGCTTAGAACCCTATGTGTGGGCTTTGCACCCAAGCTTGTGGGTGTGAAACCACAATGAGATTTTGATGTGATCTTTGGAGATGATAGAGGACCATAAAAGGAACTAGGGGACACAGAATCATAGAAAAGGGAAATGTAGAAATGGAGTTATGAATTTATTTATGTGCTAGTGGGTTTGCTCAACAAAAGGAGAGGTTGGCTAGGGTAAAGTGGTTCCCTCAAGACATTTTGTTGGAGCCACATGAGAAGAATATAAATATAAGTGGAGTTGGAGGTTCATTCTCACATCCCAAGTGAAACATTCATAATAACATATCCTCTGAAATAGATCGTAGACTTGGAGCTTCATCAAAGAGGGAAAGGGAGACGGATAGGGCTTCTTTTCTTGATTGTTGGGCAGATTCAAGGAGGAGATAGAAGGCCAATAATTTTGGGACTATTTTGGGCTGGTGTGAGCAATATTTTGTTGTGGTTCTGTGTCAAAATTGTAGGCCACAGATCCTTGTATCATTGCAAAGATGGATGAAGTTTGTAGTGACTGTTTGGAGGGGACAAAAGGCCTAAAATAAGCATAGAATTGTCTCCAAATGGTAGTGAATGGGAGAAACTTACAAAGTGATGAGAACCATAATTTTAGAGTAGGTTTCGACGCAAGGAACTAGGGCTGACATGTACTGATATTAGCTCTAACCAAGTTGTAGACTTTGAAGCAAAGATACATCAACTCATAGGGTATATTGATATGTTTAATTTGAATTTTTGCTAGGTGGATGGAGTCCTAGAAAAGGACATATTTGTTACAGACAGTTGTGGACTGTTAGAGGGAAACAAGAAAGTGATCCTTGTAGGCCCTAAGTAGAGAAATAGGAAGGACACTAGGTCTGCTAGGAGTGGCAGAATTGATGAACTCATTTACTAATGTTTGAAGGAATAAATAAGGAGGTCATAGAGGAGCAGTTTGTAGCCCAAATTTATTGTTGGAGAAGGGCTTCTAGCAGTGAAGGTGGCAACCCTCCTGCCCTATGTTTGTCATCATTGGAGCAGCACATGAGGACAATAGTGGGAAGAAGTCCATAAGTAGTTGAGGAACAACAATGGGCAATAAGTCTCAATGCGTTGTGTCCTTGAAGGACTAAGGAGAAATTAGTAAACTTGAAGACCCTATGTGTTGGTTGTATATGGAATTATGATTAGTTAGAGGGTATATTGGAGAGCCAAGTTTGGAGACCTAAAGGATGAGGAAAATTGATAGAGGTAGTGTTGCAGAACAAAAGCGAAGGACCTGCAGTGTGTTCAGGATACAACAAAGCAATTGGGATTATGTACTACATCAACAATATCATTACTGTATGAGGGCAATTATCCCTAGTATGAGAGCCCTAGATTGTTGTATTATCATTTTGTTAGTATAACGTAGTTGGGTTATTGTAAAAATTGTAAAAAAGTTTTCTATATTTGTGCATTAGTAGATTTACTGTTGTATATCATTCCGATGTGCAAAGTAGTTTGTTGTGATACTTGGATTGGTAGCATCAATGATTGTAAGATTCTAACCTAGATTCTAGTATCGTAGAAAAACAACATAGATAATGTTAGGCTGACAAAATACCATTTATGGGGTTCTTAGAGTGAACACTGCCCCACGAGGGGTTTCCAAATGATTCTTCTATCCTTAAATATTTGGGGTTTTGAGGATGCCCGTAAGAGACTAGCCCTCAAAAGGCTCTTGTGACACACAAATCTTAATATTATCTTATTGCAAGAGACTATGACTTCAGGTTAAAACAAAAACATTTTAAAAGGATGGTTATTCAATTATGTAGATGTGAATGGTCTTTCGGGGGGGATTGATCACATCTTGGAGCCCTTCTTTTTTGATAATTTCGTTCTCATTTTTCCCTAGGTTTGTGAAATTTCCTTAATTTCGCTTACTGGAAATTATTATTCTATCTTATGCAAATTATATGTCTTCATAGATTAATTATGATAAATATCAAATAAAATCGCTACTAGAATTTTTACGAATAATAACAGGAACTGAGAAAAGTAATGCACACACAAAGTTTAGACATCGATATTTTTTGACAATAGTCCCTGGAAAAACCCAGTGTGGAGAAATCTAGTGCAACAGATGAGGATTTTTATATTATTATTCAACAAAATATGTGATTGAAAATTACAATTGCTTTTTGCAAACTAGCAAAGCTCTGGTAATTTATCTTCTCAAGCTATCAACACATAAAAATACCTGGAAGGAACTTGGCCTCCCTTTGAAAGATAACTAGGTCCTCCTGATATAATTCAACCTCTCTTTGCAATTGCATACTATTGAGAAATGAGTGTGCTTATGTCTTATATTTTATTTCTCATGGCATGGTAATCTTATTTGTTAGAAATACTGAGAGGGGGGTGAATCAATATTTCTTTTCAATTGTTACTTTTACCAATTTGATCACTTATATTAGAACACAAAAATGAACAATAGAAGTAAACACTTTTATTAATATAATCTTTATGATGAGTCAAGTACAATATGGGTAGGGCTCCAACCCTTAATGAAGACACCTAGGTTCCAACCTGGGATGTGCCAAGCACCTACTTGGAATTTAGTGAGGCTCCGACCTCTAGGGCTTCGGCCCTATCTTATCCAAGGCACCAACTTTGAGTTTAGAAGTACCAACTCCAAGGACACCAATCCTCAATCTTCCAGGCTCCAACTTGTATTTTCCAAGCACCGAATTGGACTTCTAAGGCTCCAACCTTGTCAATTTTGAGGCACCAACCTCAAGGGCTCCAACCTTATGTCTGGTTCACTTTGTCAAGGTACGTTTGGTTGTACTTCACGGCTCCCAATATCTTCTTCAACGAGCCCTGCCAATCTCTTCAGCAATGCCTTCTCCAAATCACTTCATTAATGACAACATGTCTTCATATGAAGGAGTCTTCACAATTCTTCATATTGCTCAAACATAATCTCCAAGTTACATCATGATGACTAACACACCATGGTCACAATCGTCAATGTATCTTCAATGATCTTGCACACACACAACTCTCTGTTTCAACCTTCTATTCTAACAGTCGCGATAACTGCTTCAGGAGTAATTGCTTCAGAAGAGTGACTATTGCGGCTTCAGATTGTGCACAAAATTATAAAACAACCATGTCTTATGCAGTCTCTTTTAATAGAACACGGGTTGTGATTCTACGTATTCATTATAAGTCTGAACTTTCAATGATTAACCTAATCAACATAATGCTTTTACCTTTGTCTTCCGCTGGCCGTTCAACGTCCTCTGTGCTCACTCGACCTTCAGCTTTCTTTCTACTGTTCCTTTGGCTTCCTCTGTCTCTTTCAGTTCACGAGTTGTGAGCTTCTTTATGCTCTATTTTTATGCCCGAGATAGATACTTAGAATTGAAGCGTTTTAACTTGTTTTTATACAAGTTTCACCAATGACCAAGGACATGTCTATTGGAGGGAGGCCAACTTGTATATTAAAAATATATATCGGAGAGTCTTTTATCCATAAACTTGATTATTCAGGGAAACCATATAAGAGATGCTATACCCACATGGAGGTCCCACATGCCACATCATCACCTTTAATCCCGCAATCACAATTTCATGAGAACTAGAGTCATTCCTTTAATCCTGCAATCACAACTTCATAAAAATCGGAGGTTTTACAAGTGTGCACATGCTCTGTCTTCCGATGGAGCGAATGCGATATTCAATGAACTATTTTTAATGAATCCATTGGGTCCACAATATTATCGCAATCGGAGGTTTTACACGTCATCCTTTGAAACTTGCGATTCAACGGATGCGATATCACATTAAGTTATGTTATAGTATTGTAGTTGGGTCCGCAATAATATTTCAATCACAATTTTTTATGTGACATCCCTTTATAGCTTGCGATATGAAAGTTTCGATAGGCAGATGCGATATTACATTAGGAATGTTACCATACACTGATTGGGTCCGCATATTATATCACAATCGAAGTTTTAATGTGACAAGCCTTCATAACTTGCAACGCGAAGGTTACGATATGACAGATGCGATATTAATTAGGGTGTGCTGTAATGGGACCATTGGGTCCACAACTTATATCGCAATCGACTGGTTTTGAGCAGTGGCATATAATAGAAAACACCGATATTATATGTTACTAATACATTTTCTCCAATAACTCTGTTTATGCTTCTCTTCTCTTTTCTTCCTATCGATTCTTCTTGGGCATATATTACATGCGATACTTCCAATATGGCTCCTCCAATGTTTTCTTCTTTACTCCTCTGATATCGATGTTGCTCGTTGTTCTTCCGATAGCACTTACCCTTGGGCATATGCGATAACCTACTTCCTTGATGGCTTCTGATGAACTCTTCCTCTTATTCTTTGGCTTCATGGCTTCTCCTCTTTACAATTTTTTTCTTTCTCTTCTGATGGCTTCCGCTATCTTTCCTCCTCGGTTCCATTGTTTCTATTATGTCTGTATTCAATCCTTGGATCCTCCATGAGCAGTATTATGATCAATGGGAACCAATGGGAAACCACACGTCACAAGAATTTTCCATCACAAACACTGACATATTGACATCAATGAAAACCTAGATTAATTTTTTTTTTAATACTTTCTTTTCATCAAACAATTACCAAAAACATAAACATGAGGATCATAGGAAAACAATGAACACAAAATATAAGCTCCAAGTTAGGGAAAAACCCCTCTAAGGGGAAAACCTAGAAAATCTCATCTTATAGAATCAAATAAAAGTGAGAAATCCAAGACCCAAATCTATCCTTCAATAAGCCAAGTCAAGCCCTCCAAAAATCCATAGAAATTTGCTCTTGTTTTAGTCCATTCGTTTCCCAAAAAATTCACACTAATTCATATCTTTAGTAGCCTAGGAAGCTCACACTTTTCAAATATGTAGCCTCAGAAAATCGCTAACCCTTGCAAATGTATAACCTCATAACCTCCCATCTTTCACTTCAAATCTCATCATAGAAATCACAAAAATTGTTGTCCCAAATGGAGGACGCATGCCTATATATAGTTGTTTTCATATGCAAAAAGACACAACTTTGAGCTGACTTGACATTAAGAGGGCCGACTTGACTTCTTGAGGTAAATTTACCCAGATTACATTTTTCCAAAATTCTTTTTCCTTTTTCTTTACAATAGGTCCAAATAGGAATTTGACTCTTTGAATTAACGAATCTTAGAAGCATGAAGAACATTCGTTTTTTTTTTGTTTTTTGGTTTTTTTTTGTTTGTTTTTGTTTTTGTTGTTGTTGTTTTTTTTTTTCTCAGTTGTGGTTGGATCCCAGTCCTTGATAGGGGGGTGTGGGTTGGATTCCCCCTCCACTATTTCTTCTAGTGGGGTACAAGTTGCAATTCTTTGGAGCCCCCCCTTCTGGTGGGGGTTCAAGGGTAGTGCCCTTGAAGAAAAATCAAATGAAAAATTGACTTGTAAAATATTGTAATTTCATAGTCAATCTGGGCCATTCGTTAGGCAAAATATTTGACAGTATGAGGTCAAAGGGAATGATAAATTAGTGTGCAAAATGAAGAAGAGCTTGTATGACTTAAAACTGGCTCCAAGGCAGTGGTATCTACAATTTGACAGGTTTATATCTAAGCAAGGTTATACTAGATGCCACTTTGACCACTGTGTTTATCTTAAGAAACAAAATGATGGAAGCTATATTATATTTCTATTGTATGTAGATGACATGCTTTTCGCAGGGTCTAACATGTAGGAAATAAATGTGGTCAAAGGAAAATTGACTAATTCATTTGCAATGAGGGATTTGGGGGTTGTAAAGAAAACCCTTGGTATGAGAATACTTGGAAACAAGGAAAATCAGAAATTAACATTGTCTCAAAGCGAGTTCATAGAAAAGGTGTTGGAAATATTTAATATGCAGAATGGAAAACCAGTTAATACACCTTTGGCTATCCATTTAAAATTAAGTAGGGATATGTGTCCCAACACCGAGGAAGAGATTGATTGCATGTCTAAAGTTCCATACCTATCAACAGTTGGAAGCTTGATGTATACAATGGTGTGCACAAGGCCAGATATTGCACATGCAATGGAGGTTGTGAGATATTATATGAACAATCCAAGAAAAGACCATTGGATGGCAGTGAAGTGGATTCTCATGTATTTGAGAGTTACCATTAAACAAACATTATGTTTAAATAATCAAACATTGTTTTACATGGATATGTTGATGTAGATATGATAGGTGATAAAGATAACAAGATGAGCACCATAGGGTATGTGTTTACTATAGGTGGAACAACTTTCAACTGGGTTTCAAAATTGCAAAACATTGTTGCACTTTCAACAACATAAGTGGAGTATGTGCTACTACAGAGGCTAGTAAATAAATGATTTGGTTACAAAGGTTTATGGATGAATTGGGAAAGAGACATGATATTTACAAGTTATAGATGACATCTAGAGTGTCATTCATCTTGCAAAGAACTCAACATTTCATTCCAAGAAAATGCATATACAACTTAGGTACCATTTCATTAGGTCAATTCTGGAAGATGGACATTTGAAGCTGGAAAAGATACACACTAGCCCTGTAGATATGTTGACAAAGGTGGTCACAAGGGAGAAACCAAGTTTCTACTCAGTTTCAGTTGGTCTTCAAGTATGATGGTGAAGATGAGAAAAAACTAGGTCCAAGTGGAAGCATTGTCCAACAAGTGAAGCGGTGATGGAGTTGATATAATCGGTCTCCAAGTGGGAGATTATTAGGCGTGGAGCTTGATTATCTTCTCGATTATTAAAAGTTGTTGTTGTTGTTGTTGTTGTTTTTTTCACCCATGGTTGGATCCAAGTCCCTGACAGGGGGGTGTGGGAGAGATTCCACCCCACTATTGCTGATAGGGGGTCCAGGGGGGCGACTGCGGAGTCTCCCCCCCCGCCCCCCCCCTGGTGTGGGTTCGGGGGAAACAACCTTGAAGTGAAAATTATATGAAAAACAACCTTGTAAATATTGTAATTTTGTAGTCAATTCAGGTCGTTCATTAGGCAAAAGATATAATGGTAGAAGTTATGATAATGTTGTGGTAAAAACACAAACCCCCCATTATTGATGTGCTCACTTCAAATAATGGGGACCCTTTCTATAAAATTTTGACTAAACACCTTTTAGCAATTTTATTTAGTTGATTATCCTACGCTTTTGTTAATTTTTCATTTTCTTTGGATTCTTGTTTTGATTGCTTTGTTACAATCGATTTTTTATAAGCTCCCCATTGGCATTTGTTTCCCCTCATTTGGTCAACTGGTTCGTGAACGACACTCATTTGAAGTCTAATCATTTTTGTCGCCTGGGTTAAAATGCATAAAACTTAAATATTCCATTTTTGTAAATAAATTAGTTCAATAATGCATTTATTTTAAATATTAACCCCTAGTTAGTTCTCACTAACATTTTTTATTTTTACTTACACAACCAAATCATGAAACATTGGGATTTCAGTAATTAGCTCCAATTCTCAAATCAATTACTAATCTCAAAAAACCTAGAATGTCAAAGTAGCTGTAGTTTAATTTTTATTTTTATTAAAGTGGCTGTAGTTTAAATAGAAAAATACCACTCCAAACAAACCCCACTTAATTTCATTTTATAACTTAAACAAACCCCATTAAGCTTCGACCCAAAATAAAATAAATAATAAAAATTTTACAATACGATCACGTCCATCGCAAATTGCACTTCGCAAAATTCATAACGAATCAAGACCTCGACGGAATCCCTTCATGCGATGCGATCAAAGTTAAACCATGAATTTCATTTTAAAGTCATTCTCGCATTTATTCCGGATCCGATATGAGTATTAACCTTATCTTATTAATTTATCAGGCCCAACGATATTGCATACAATGAACCTTCTAAAAGAATGTGCGATGTAATGTTTTCATGCGATGTGATAATGCGACATCGCATATCGCATATCGCAATTTTAACAAGCTCTTCAACTTAAACATTAAAGGATTTGCGATTGGAAAATGCGATGTGTTAAAAAATTTTAATACAAAGTTTTTTTCACCCCTTATGCCTCCCGAACCTCCACCTCACTCACCCTCACGTCACACTCACCTCACACTCCACTCACCATATCCCTCCACAAACTCATGTGGATGAATTAATGGGTTTGGATTGATTTCAATGGTTTGTTTTATGGATTTTGGGTTTGGATTGATTCCAATGGTTTGTTAATTAATTTTTATAAATTTTATATTATAATTATAATATTTATTATAATTTTAATATAATTTGAATTATAATATTAATTATATTTAAATTAACTTTTTAAAATCATTTGTATATTAATTTAATTTTGTAACTTAATTAATTTCTAATTAGATGATAATTAATTAGAATTAATTGTATATATTAGTTAGTTAATAATTAATTTAGAAATTAATTAATTAAATAATTAGAATTCTAATTTAGGATTAAATTTCCAATTAAAAATTTTAATTTTTAGCCCAGCAACAGAAATTCCAGAATTGTGCCAGTTTTGACTCATCAATTTTGGAGGCTCATAGATTGAATTATACTTGGCCAAATGAGGCCTAGGACGACTTATTGGAAAGATAAAATCAAGGAGAACATTTCTGAGGAGGTTTCATTAACAAATTTGGTCATTTATTGGGTCGAAAATCAGACAAAGATCAAGCTCTGAATTTCTAAAATAAAATAAATTTCCTGAGTTATTTTCTGCATTTTCATTTGTCCTAAGCCTCTTCTAATTACAGATTCGCTCATCAATAATATCCTTGGCCAATTAAACCATCCCAGGCATCAATAGAGAGCTTATATTTTATTTTCAATTATTTATTTAAATAGAATTTGATTGGATTTATTTTAAATACTAGAAATGATATTTTGATTTTATTGATTGCATCTTAATTTATTTTGATTCATTTTTGCAGAAAAACAGTAGAAGAGATATGGAGAAAAGATCTTAATCAATGAGAATGCTCCAACAATTAAGAGATTGGAATTTTGAGCAAATAAAAGTGATTGGGCAGATTTTCTTCCACAAACTTTCATCTCAAGTATTCCTTTGCAAATATTATAAATAGCAGATTGCAAAATGTAATAGGGGCTGCTCTCCCTTGCAATTCTGGAATTCTAAAATCACTTTTGTAATAGGGATTTAGACTTGTAGGTGGGAGGAGTGGAATCTCAGATCTGGGGATTTGAGGTTTTTCTTTTACATCTTGAGTTATGTATAATGAACAGAGTTTGCACTATTGTAGCTCTAGTTTTGAAAGCAGAAGCTTAGGCATTGTAAAGGACTATTAGAGACTGGAGTTGGAGAAATGGATTCAATAAATTGGTATTTCAAATACTATTATTTTAAATGCTGATTTTATTTTATGATAACAAGAATGGTGTCAATTTACTTAAATATTTGTACACTTTTGTCGATATGAGTAATTTGCTTCTATTTTATGTTGTTATTTATCTATGCTCTTATGGGCTAAATTCTGATTTTTGAGTAACTATTTACTCATAAGTCTTTATTTTAATATTGGATGAATAAATAGTGATATGTTGTGAACTTCTTCTGCATATTATTGTTTAATAATTCAAGTTACCGATTAAATGATCAATATCATTTTGTGATCTTCTTCCTGAGTGTTGTTGATTGATTATTTCAGTTAAAAGGTCTCAATAGGATGTGTTTGGTATCCATAATGTCAGTTAATTGAACTACTTCATTAACTTGATATTCATTATAAACGAGACATTTAAATTTCAATATTTTAAACATCTGCTCTTGGTTGGGTTAGATTTATATCTGCCTAATTGAAATAGGATTAAGATAGTTCATTTTGCTTGCATCTTATAATAAGTTTGCATTTATATTAGTTTCTACATTCTTTTAAGTTCTCTTCCCAAAGAGGAAAACTTTAGTAGTGGATTGGTTGGGCCCTAAATCAGCTTAAGGATCACTTTCTTGCTTGATCAGCAAGAATGATGATCTGATGTCTCTTTTCCATTGGTGAATGAAAATCATATTTTAAAACCATTGGATATTGAGAGAAGGTAACTGGACCTAGTTGAACTAGTCGGAACCACCATTCCAAACGGAAAAAGAGCTGCTTTAAGGTCTGGACCGGGTAGTCATCCCCCATGTTGTTGCAACAATTTTCGAGGCTTCAACACAATGACGCTAGAAGGAGGGCCTAAAACTTCTTGTCTTTTGGAATCTTTTAAATTTTAACATTTTATCTAATCACGATGGCTCATCTTAAAATTCCAATTTGGAGTTGTATCCACGAACGTGCATCTTCCAATACTCCTCCCGAAGTGGTAAGACTTTTGTCTCAGGTCAAGTTTAATGGTGAGAGAAATTCTTCTGATTTTAATCATGTCTTCCAATTTATTCAAAATGTTTCAAATTATGATTTTCAAGGAATTGATGAAGGCATCTTATACAGACTTTTTACTCATATTTGCAGCAAAAGCCAGAAACTGGTGTAGAACTCTTCAGGTTGCCTCAATTCACAGCTGGGATCAATTTGTTACAATTTTCATTTGTAGATTTGACAGCTATAATTATGATAAGGTATATGATGAAATTGAATATCTACAAAAAAAATGAGTCTGTTAGAGATTTTAATATTCGACTTCATTTGAATTGTTTAAAATTTAATGTCATAGATAAACCTATGAAAGAAGAATCACTAGATTGGTTTGAACATATTTGTTCTCTTCCTCCCATTCTCGATCCATATGAAATTAGTTCAAGTTTTGTTCCATCCCCTTCTAACATAAATAAGAATTCCAATATGGATGTCCAAATAAATTGTGATGAAGTGGTTTCACAAAGCTTGGAAAATATTTTTCATCAAATACAAGAAAACAATAGCAGCAATTTTGGAGAAAGAGCCGCCTTTAAATCTAGAAGCTACTTTGAGGTAAATTCAGAAAATCAGATTGGAAATCACCAAGTGCAAGCAACAATGAAAGTAAATAATAGCATGCAAACTGCTGTATAAATTTCTGAATTTTCCATGGTGAACAAATGCCGAAATCAGAGCAGTAAAGTAGCCTTCTTCAAGAAAGCATGCGCACGCAAAGGAATGATTTGGAATCTGAAATTTACAATGAGCATAATGTACAAGAATTCTCAAACAGAGACATTTTTAAATGCATTATTTCAGATTCACATTTTTCCCTTTATCTTGATATTTTTAATGATGGTAATTTATCCCCTCTTGGTATTAATGATATTTCAGAAAATAAAGAGGATGATTTAAATGAATTACCAATAAATTTTTATCAAGATAAAGAAACAATAATTGATCATTCTTTTGCCATTAATGAACATGAAATTCTTGTTCTTCCTTGTTTGAATATATTGGATGAGATTGAAGGGAATTCTAGAGAATCTTGTGAAGTCATTTATGATAATTGCTCTGACATTGAGGATGTTGATTTCTATTTTTCTCAAGAGAATCCTCATGATAAAATTCAAATAACATCTGAGAATGAGGAACATTTCAATTTAGAAATTATTCTAACTAATCCTCATTCTAAAGCAGCAAATTATCTTCATGATTTCACTATTTGAGAAAATATTCCAATTTATGATTCATATCATGATCAAACTTTCATTCCTATTCATAATCATAATTCTCTTTCTAATTCACAAGTTGGAATTTGAAATTACTCAAATTCTATAATTTTGGCCAGTCCTTGTGAAAAAGAAATTATTTCAAAACGATCCCAATTGTGCTGTAACATTAGTTGTACAAATAATGATTTCCTTTTATTTTTGTTTCCTCACTTATTTTGTATAAATCATATTTATTTTCAGATTTTATTTTATATATTTTTGATACATTACGCTAGCAAATTGAGCACTTTACTATCAAACATTCAATTGATGCATTACCCGGTTGGAAAACTGAAGTTTTATATTATAATCAAGAGCATCAAAAGCTATTTCAATTTCAATTTCAATCAATGCTAATGTTTTATCAAAAGATTCTATCTTCTCAAAGGCAATATCAACAAGAGAATGTATTTTTGGAAATCTGCTAGCAATCTAATTTAATTAATAATTTTCCATTTCATTTGAAAGATTTCCATCCATTTTTCATTATATCATTTGAAAAATATTTGGAAACTTTTCCTTCATGGAAGATTGTCAATAGCTTAACATTTACATATAACATTAACAGTTTCTTCCAGGCCTTTGAATCTAAAAGCTCATATCCACAAGCTGACCTTTCATCTCCTCGTTTGAATATTTCCCAATCCTTAATAGAAATCCACCCAGATTTCTATGATCCAATTGGTATTCAACTAGAAAGGAAATTTCAAGAGAAGGGGATTGTGAATAAGTTTCTAACAATAACTGTACATTATGATTTCACATTTAATTTTCTTAGTTCAATTAGATTTGTATTTTTATTACTAACATTTGAACTGTACATACATGCAGGAATAAAAATGAGAGAATGGTTACACTGGAAATATGACTATACCTAGTCATTTTCATGTATATGGGTAAAATAGGCACAACATTAATTTAGTTAGTTTGTTTTATGTAGTTAATTTATTTTTAATACTTTTGCAGATTAAAAATAAAGGAAGCAATCAACCCT
The DNA here is from genome assembly GCA_000404065.3 of Pinus taeda. Taxonomy (NCBI): domain Eukaryota; kingdom Viridiplantae; phylum Streptophyta; class Pinopsida; order Pinales; family Pinaceae; genus Pinus; species Pinus taeda. The sequence goes on from APFE030569029.1 coordinate 15,911, forward strand.
TCTCATATCATATACATGTTCAAGGAAATATTTGCCTTTCATAAGAAAATTTCTAATTTTTCCCTCCCATTTTTAAATCAAAATCTATTACAGCAATACCTCTACCCATGAATACATCTCTGCCTATTTTTGAATAATTTTTTGATTAAATTCAATTGATGTTGCACTTGGCATCAATCGCCTAAAAGCCACCTTTCTTCATTTCGGGATTTCCTTCTAAGATTTTCTTTTGAAATTTATAGGATAAAGGTTTTGAGGATATAAAAGTTTTATGATCTCATTATCCCATGAAATGTATGTCTGTCTATGATAAGCTTAATTCTGACTCAATCATTATTAGTCAATCTAACCTTTTGTGGTAATCATATGAAGTTCATATTATCTTCCTTGAAATTTGCTAAGTTGACCTTAAGGATGTCCATTTTGCCGTGTGTACACATTCAAATATGTTTTGACATTTTTTTCACAATTAGTGGCTTTATCCCATTCTGATCTTTAGCTTATTATTTGATGCTACAATACACATCATATTTATTTACTAAAGGCATTATTGAACAGCCACTATAAAAATACAATTTTTTTTCAAGTTAATTCGGAATGAGCTGGGGTAATAAATTGCTATTGTAATTCAAAAGGGAAGACTATTTTCATATTTATTTGTGGTAAACTTTATATTTCCTGAACATGAATAAACATATTTTATTTTGGCTGACTGCTCACTCCGATTTAGAATAAATAATGAAATGATTTTGAACAAAGTCAGAATTTTGATAAATCCAAGGAAGGATTTGAAGATTCATGAGGTAAAAACTATAGAGAATTTCCTTCCAGGTACGCATTCACAAGTTCATTTTCATCTATTATTAGTTTCTTTTTTCATTAGTTTATTTTTATTTTTGTTCTATTTTATTTACATGTTTTCATTTGTTTTCAAAACTTGAAGTAAGCAGCAAGCCCATTTCAAATTTGCAACAGGTTCGGGGAAATTTTATTTGTGATTCATTAGAATTTGAGCAATTTTTAATTTTGCTCTCATTCATCATTTCAATTTGATTTTCATATTACTGATACTACAGTGAATACATATTCGCAATACTACCATCTCGCTCATCCTCGTTAATAATTTCATTCCGATATTACATCATCCACTTCACAACCATTTGTAGCTAAATATTTCATCAGAAGTAGCTTTTAGCATTTTTTATGACAAATTGTTTAATAAAAGATCTTCGATGTATTACCTCGCTCATATGTCATATCGCATTAAGGGCCGATGTCTCGGATCCGATATATTATTAAATTTTCACCATAAAATTATTCGGTCCACTCTTCATCCCATATCGGTGTATCGAGAATTGTTACATCATGTGCTTAAGATTGTCGATCGCGATCGCCGATTAGCCACGTCATTCATCGCATATCAGCGTCACAAGAATCATATAGTGTTACATCGGGTACCAAAATTTCGCTAATCGCCAGTTAGCATCGTCGATTAGCAATCTCTTCATCGCATGTTTTTTTTCACATCACATCTCCGACTCTGCGATGTGGGAAGCACAATGTAAATATTCCTGGATCCCCGACATAATATTTCTTCAATGATGTGATCGCTCCATCATGTCGCACATCTTCTCAATGTATGTTTTCATATCGGAAATTTTCTATTGGAACCTCTGATGCGACAACTTCCAATGCATGCCTCTAAGCCATTAACATTTAATCGATATATGGCATAGCAAAAAAGGTGAAGTCTTGCAGATTAAACTTGAAGCATGGTGAAGAGATATGTGATGCAAATCATCTGATACGGTGATGTGTTATTTTAAAAGCAAGCTTGGTTAATCACTATGGTAAGAAAGTAGTTAATGGACAATTTGTAACATATTTAAATCATTTCGATTTCTCATATATTTCAGTTTTAAATATATAATTCCATAATTAAATATGGAATTCAAGACCTCCCTATTTTCATATTTAAATTTTATTATCTTAGATTTGGTCTTGATTATGGGCAATTTATAAAATCATGGAGTTTATATGAAGCTTATTATATTTTGAGAAACAATCATTACTACAAATATTCATTCTCATTTCTAATGCATTTGTTTTCCCTTGAACATTAAGCATTCCATTTTTGCATTTTACTGCTTGTTTTAGTTTAGATAAAATAAATAATGATTTTGGGTTATAGGATTTTCGTTAGTTTGACTTCCTCAAGTTTTTAATATTAATTAGAATAAGAAGTCAGCTAGTTTGGAGAAACTGATACCTTTCAGGTAAGATCAAAAGCAATTATCCAATGGTAAGATTCATGTACCCACTTTCATTAATTTTTATTTCGTTACTTTAGTTTCAGTTTTGTTTTTCTAACATATAAATTTGTTTTCCAGTTCTCCATTTGAAACTTTCAATCCTTTGCCGGATCATATTTTCAAAGTCCATACTCTTCTCCTGGCTTAATTTCAAGAAGCAGCGATAATCTTTATTAAACAACGACACCAAGAAGTTTATGAACCTTTAGTTTGTTTCTTTAAGGATTCATTTTTTTATTAGAAAATGATTAAGATGATGCTTGGAAACAAGAAGATTGATATCAGACAGAAAGTTTTCATTGTGGCTAAATTTTATCGTCACTGCTATCCAAAAAAGCTTAAAACACTTACAACCCTGCAAGGTATGATTTTTCTAAATCTCGACATAAGAAGAAATGATTACACGATTATTTTCTTTTTCTTCATATTGTTGAGATAATGGAATAACTATTCTTATTAGAGTTTGTATTTCAAAACTTGGATTTTCCTTTCACTTTTCAATTTCTTTATTTTGGTTTGCTGATTTCTTTTCTCACTTTAGTATAAGAATTATTTTCCTTTGGTTTTCAGTTTTGATTTTGGTGACTTTGCCATGATTTATATGGAAGACCTTCTTGTTACCTAACTATGGTCGGCATACATGGGGAAAAATAGTTAATAGTCACCTATTAGCTTTTTCTTTAAAATCCCTTACTAAAGTTTGATTTTCTTATTATAAAGGTAGACATACTTAAGGAAGAGATTACCAATCAAGAGAAGTTGGAAAAGTATCATAAAATTTGGAGAAATTTCTTTTTCATCAAAATTGTAATCGTTTTGAGATTTCAATTTTTTATTAAGATCTTTCAAAGTTCTATTATCAGTCAAGAAAAGTTATTTTTAATCAAGTAAAGACACTTTACAACGAAGCACCTTTAAACTCTGAAATTGCCATTCTTAACTCTTAAGGAGGCAATGATTCTCCCCGTCCCAAAGAGTCTTATTTTTCTAGAGTATAATCCAGAAATATATTTAAACTTAAAAGATAAGAGGTCTCATCATGAGTCTGCTTACCATGATCCTAGGGGAAAAATAGGTTGACATTACCAACACTGCTAAACAAACTAGGGTAATGGCTTATAATTGCAAACAATTATAAGACAAGGGGTTTCATCACAAGCCAGCGTATTCAGTCCAATTATAACCATTGAATGGCGTTGTCAACTATTTGGCTACCAAACAGGACAATGGCTTTTAGGAACAAAAAAATAAAAAATAAAAAATAATAAACATATATAAATGGATTTATCTCTAGGTCAATAATTCTTAAAATATGGGATTCTGAATCATTGATGATTAAAAGGTAACATTGTCGAAACTATAGATGTTTGCTGGCAGCAGTGACTCTACCCGTGACAAATGAGTATATTTTAAAAAGCTAAGCTGTAAAGTGACCCCTGCTTTATCTCTACAACTAATTAATGACTGATATAGAGTTTTGAAATATTTTAATTTATGAGGAATTTTAAGAAAATTACAGTTAGATGATTCTTGCTTTTATTTAGACTAATGAACCTAGTCAAGCATTTCAAGCATAATTTTCTCTTCTTTAATTATTTTTACTTTGATTTTAGGAAAATTTCATCAAATAGAGATTACTGGTTCTTTTCCCATGTGTCGCCATTGTTGTGGTAAAAACACAAACTCCCCATTATTGATGTGCTCACTTCAAATAATGGGGACCCTTTCTATAAAATTTTGACTAAATACTTTTTAGCAATTTTATTTAGTTGATTATCCTACGCTTTTGTTAATTTTTCATTTTCTTTGGATTCTTGTTTTGATTGCTTTGTTAGAATCGATTTTTTATAAGCTTCTCATTGACATTTGTTTCGCCTCATTTGGTCAACTAGTTCGTGAACGACACTTCTTTGAAGTCTAATCATTTATGTCGCTTGCGTTAAAAATGCATAAGATTTAAATATCCCATTTTTGTAAATAAATTAGTTCAATAATACAAATATTTTAAATATTAACTCATAGTTAGTTCTCACTAACATTTTTTATTTTTACTTATACAACCAAATCATGAAACATTGGGATTTCAGTAATTAGCTCCAATTCTCAAATTAATTACTAATCTAAAAAAACCCAGAATGTCAAAGTGGTTGTAGTTTAATTTTTATTTTTAATAAAGTGGCTATAGTTTAAATAGAAAAATACCACTCCAAACAAACCACACTTAATTTCATTTTATAACTTAAACAAACCCCATTAAGCTTCGACCCGAAATAAAATAAATAATAAAAATTTTACAATACGATAGCGTCCATCGCAAATTGCACTTCGCAAAATTCATAACGAATCAAGACCTCGACGGAATCCCTTCATGCAATGCGATCAAAGTTAAACCACGAATTTCATTTTAAAGTCATTTTCGCATTTATTCCGGATCCAATATGAGTATTAACCTTATCTTATTAATTTATCAGGTCCACCGATATCGCAAGATTACAATGAACCTTCTAAAATAATGTGCGATGTAATGTTTTCATGCGATGCGATAATGCGACATCGTATATTGCATATCGCAATTTTAACAAGCTCCTCAACTTAAACATTAAACGATTTGCGATTGGAAAATGCGATGTGTTAAACAATTTTAATACAAAGTTTTTTTCACCCCTTATGCCTCCTGTACCTCCACCTCACTGGCCCTCACGTCACACTCACGTCACACTCCACTCACCATATCCCTCCATAAACTCACGTGGATGAATAAATGGGTTTGGATTGATTTCAATGGTTTGTTTTATGGATTTTGGGTTTGGATTGATTCTAATGGTTTCTTAATTAATTTTTATATTATAATAATTAAGGTTTGGATTGATTTCAGTGGTTTGTTTTAATGGATTTTGGGTTTGGATTGATTCCAATGGTTTGTTAAATTATTTTTTTATAATTTTTTATATTATAATAAATTAATATTATAATTATAATATTTATTATAATTTTAATATAATTTGAATTATAATATTAATTATATTTAAATTAACTTTTTAAAATCATTTGTATATTAATTTAATTTTGTAACTTAATTAATTTCTAATTAGATGATAATTAATTAGAATTAATTGTATATATTAGTTAGTTAATAATTAATTTAAAATTAATTATTAAATAATTAGAATTCTAATTTAGGATTTAATTTTCAATTAAAAATTTTGATTTTTAGCCCACCAACAGAAATTCCAGAATTGTGCCAGTTTTGACTCATCCATTTTGGAGGCTCATAGATTGAATTATACTTGGCCAAATGAGGCCTAGGACGGCTCATTGGAAAGATAAAATCAAGGAGAACATTTCTGAGAAGGTTTCATTAACATATTTGGTCATTTATTGGGTCGAAAATCAGGCAAAAGATCAAACTCCAAATTTCTAAAACAAAATAATTTTTCTGAGTTATTTTTTGCATTTTCATTTGTCCTAAGCCTCTTCTAATTACATATTCACTCATCAATAATATCTTTGGCCAATAAACTATCCCAGGCATCAATAGAGAGCTTATATTTTATTTTCAATTATTTATTTAAATAGAATTTGATTGGATTTATTATAAATGCTAGAAATGATAGTTTGATTTTATTGATTGCATCTTAATTTATTTTGATTCTTTTTTGCAAAAAAACAGTAGAAGAGATATGGAGAAAAGATCTTAATCAATGAGAATGCTCCAGCAATTAAGAGATTGGAATTTTGAGCAAATAAAAGTGATTGGGTAGATTTTCTTCCACAAACTTTCATCTCAAGAATTCCTTTGCAAATATTATAAATAACAGATTGCATAATGTAATGTTAGGATATTCTGACACATAGAAAATAGTTAAGTATAACTTGGTCTAGTATAGAGTTAGGTAAAGTGTGTTTCTTTACTATGTACTTTTGTAATTTACAATCCGACGGTCACGATATGTAGTGATCCGACGGTTCATTCTCTCCTCGGTATTTACCAACACTTGATCTGTGGCTTAACACCCGATTGGTCATGATCTATATTAAAGAGCATGGAGGGTCATTTGTAGGTTACTGTTCATGAGAGAAGCTTATGTAAATTTTCATTATTTTTATTAATAAATTGCCTGAAGTGGCTGCGTTGGCTCAGACCGTGGACTGTTTCCTTCTTTGAAGGGTTTTAAACCACGTCAAAAATACTGGTGTATTGGTCTGTGATCTATTTGTGAGCGGTGTCCTTTGGTGTTCTGTCTGAGGAACTTACCCTGTAAAATTCCTACATGGTATCAGAGCTATTTGAGGGCCGCGTTCGTTGGTGATCCAAATCTGAAGCCGGTAGAACTGCATCCGACTGCCGTTTCTTAGATCTGCTGTTTCTGACTGCTTTCGGGCCGAGAGGACTGCTCTGTTGTGTTAGGAGAATTTGTTCCAGTGAGGAATCCCTTTCGTTTCACGCGAAAAGGTTTCTGGTAGCCCTAGCTATGTCATTTTTAAGATTTGGAGGTATACAATGTTTATTTGCAGTTTCTAGTTATTTTCTTTCTGTTTATTATTTCGGTTTATTTAGCTTCTTTTTTATTACCAGATCTATACCTTTCATTTCTGCTTATGCTCTTTGCCCTGCGACTCTGTGCGATCTGGGCAAATCAGAAACAAAGAGGAAGGATTTTTCTCATGCGTTAGCTCTTTTCCGCTGCCCCTTAGTGTGATTTCAGAAAATCAGAAACATTGAGGAAAATATTTAGTTTCCGGGTAAAGATAACTTTAAGCCGTAAGGTTTGTTTTTTTGTATGTCCGTGTTGGGTTTTGTGTTTTTTTTTTTGGTAGGGAAAAAAAGAGCTTTCTCAAGCAAGCATGCAACCCAAAGCTTCAGTGACTAAAAAAAACAAAGCCCCCCACCCTTCTCTCTCTCTCTCTCAAACTTTTTGTTTAGCTCACTTGGTTCAAAGCTAATTTATGAGAGTAGAGGTCTTGAGTTTTAGTCTCCTCTTTCTTGGAAAGGGGGCGTTTGTTTTTATTTCCGCACATTCCCGCACTTCGTTAGCGCCTTCATCAACTTTTCTTCAAAAAGCCATAACTTCTTTATCCGGAAGCCGTTTTCAGAGCCGTTTTTTTGAACCAGCCTAATTTTTCGAGATCTTTCCATTGGAACACTTCGTTTTAGCATATACAGCTTCAGTTTCTGTTAAAATAGAAAGTCCATGCTAAGTTATTCTTAACAGCACCAACTACTTCCAATGGTGGTCCTACATTGTGGATTTACTTAGAAGTAAAGGTCTTTACAGAATAGCCTCAGGCCAAGAAACCAAATCGAAATATTGAAGATAAGGCAGCTAAATGGAAAATAGGCAAGATCAAGCAGCGGTGGGTTGAAGGGATGTCTTTTCTCCGATCTTAGATTCCATATTGTAGAACTGTGATACTCCTGATAACAATTGAACAGATTATAAAGTTTTTGAATAAAAATAAACTTAGAGCCCATCAACTTGAAAATGAGTTGCTTACATTGGACCCCAATAATTTTTCTTGCATTGAAGATTTTTTGTCCAAGTTCAAGACCCTTAGACTTCTCTTGGAAGGTGTTAAGGTTAAGAAAGAAGACAATAACCTTATCTATTCCATTCTTACTAAGTTGGGACCAACCTACTCTGTGTTTGTTTCCACCTTCCATTCTACAAGAGAAACCTTCATTTCTCAAGGACAAATCTACAAGCCCCCTTCATTTGATTCTTTTTGTGATTCTTTAATAAGAGAACAAGAAAAACTCTTACACCTTGGTCTTCTTAATCTTGGAAGCTCTTCTAAGAAAGCGTTAGCCACCCAGCAGCAACCAAATTCAAAAAATCCTAAGAAGTCATATCCTAAAAAGAATGGTCCTAAACCAAACAAGGGTCCTAAGCAATTTCAGTCTCAAAATGAAAAATCATTTCACCAGAATGATAAGGAAAATAAAAAGAAAGGGAAGAAGACTGATAGACATTGCCACTTTTGTAATCGAGATGGCCACTTACAATCTAAATGCTTTAAGAAGATGGAAGCCTTGGAAGCAGCAATGAAGAAGCATAACATCCATTTGGAGCACTCTTCAAATTCATCTTCAGGAATGGCACTTTCTGCATGTGGTTATCAAGCATCTCGGTCTGGCTATGCACTAAATGTATCTTCTTCCTCTCATTCTCATGAGTGGCTCATTGATTCTGGAGCTTCTTATCACATGGCCAAAAATAAAGCCATGTTTTCTTCTTTAAATGATTGTAACACCAAAAATATATATGTTGGTGATGATAGATCTCTTAGTGTTGTAGGGACTGGAACTGTTCATATAGACAATGGTCAATTTTATGATGTATTATGTGTTCCAACCTTATCCTGCAACCTTCTATCTGTATATCAGATAACTCATTCAGGTGAAGGTAAAATCGTTGAATTTTCACCTCACGATGTTGTAATCAAGGACCTAAAGGATCCTAGACAGATTTTAGCTACTGGCATTGCTGATGATTCTACAAGGTTGTATAAGTTTCACAACTTGGGTCATCAAATCTTCCCTCAGTATTTGTTGCTCATAATGATGAAGTGAGCAAACTTTGGCATGAGCGATTTGGTCACTTAAACTATCGCTCTCTTCAGAATCTATGTAAAGAAAATATGGTGACAGGTCTTCCCATGGTATCTTGCAGAGATGGTGTTTGTTCCGGATGTGTACTCGGAAAACATCATCGGGACAGTTTTGAAAAACGTGCCTCTTGGCACGCCTCAGCCCCTTTACAGCTTGTGCACAGTGATTTATGTGGTCCACTTCCTGTTGCTTCATTCTCTGGCTGCAAGTATTTCTTAACTTTCATTGATGATTTCTCCAGACGCACTTGGGTATACTTCTTAAAACTCAAGAGCGAAGTATTTAACACATTTTTGGCCTTCAAAGCCTTTGTTGAAAAACAATCTGGACATCAAATTCTTAAGCTAAGAACTGATAATGGTGGAGAATATGTTAAAAACACATTCATCAACTTTTGCACCGAAAATGGAATTCAAATGCAACATACTGTTCCATACACTCCACAACAAAATGGTGTAGCTGAAAGGAAAAATCGCACCTTAAAGGAAATGGCTAATTGTATGCTGCAATCTAAAGGACTCGGTCTTAGTTTTTGGGCCGAAGCAATTAATTGTGCAAATTATATAATAAATCGCACTCCTACTAAGGTTCTAAAGAATATCACTCCAGAAGAAGCTTGGAGTTCCATTAAACCAGATGTAAGTCACTTTCGTATTTTTGGAAGTGAAGCATGGGCCCATATTCCAGATGAAAAGCATAAAGCTTTAGAACCTAAGAGTGAGAAATGTACTTTTGTTGGATATTCTGAAGATGTAAAAGGTTATAGACTTATTCCATTTAAGTCCAAAAATGTTATCATTAGAAGAGATGTAAAAATTTGATGAAAATAAATCGGCCTGCGAGCCTAGTTCAGCGGATGTGCCACCTTTTCCTATCTCTTCTACTTTTGAAAACATTTCTTCTTCAGATGATGAAAGTGAGGATGACAATCCTCCACCACCTTCTCAGGATCATCCTTCAGCTCCTTCAGCTCCTTCACTTCCAAGATGGGTCCGCACTACTCGGGATGCAGCAGGTGATCTTGCCGGTGATCCTACAGATCAGCGACGTACACGTTCTCAGTTTGAAAGAGCCTCTTCTTTACTGGTTCAAGCTCCAGTAAATCATGATCCTGACACTTTTGCAGAAGCTTCAGGCCATCCACATTGGGAAGCAGCTATGAATGAAGAATATCATTCATTGTTGGCAAATGATACATGGGATCTTGTTCCTCTACCAAAGGGACGCAAACTTGTTAGATGTAAATGGGTTTACAGAACCAAGTATGGACCAGATGGGAAAGTTGATAACATAAAGCTCGTCTTGTTGCTAAGGGATTTTCACAGGTTGAAGGCATTGACTACACTGAAACCTTCTCCCCTGTTGCCAAAATGAACTCAATCCGCCTTGTTCTTTCCCTTGCTGCCTCTTTAAAATGGGAAGTCCATCAGATGGATGTTAAATCTGCCTTCTTGCATGGAGACTTGCATGAAGAAATCTATATGGAACAACCCATTGGCTTCATCCAAACAGACTCCAGCCTTGTATGTCGACTTAAGAAATCTCTTTATGGTCTCAAGCAAGCTCCTCGGGCTTGGTATGCCAAAATGGATAGCTTTCTTTTAGAATCTGGTTTTTCTAGGTGTTATTCTGACAATACTGTCTACACCAAGAAAGTGGGCAACTCTCTTATCATCCTTGTTCTTTATGTTGATGATCTTATTCTTACTGGTAGTGATCCCAACCTTATAAACCATGTGAAGTCGAGCCTTAAAAATAAATGTGAAATGACAGACTTAGGACACTTACACTATTTTCTCGGTCTTCAAGTCTTGCAATCCAAGGAGGGTATTTCCCTTTTCCAGTCCAAGTATGCTTGTGATATTCTTCGTCATTTTCACATGGAAGATTGTAAGCCAGCTCCTTCTCCCTTTCAGTCTGGAGTCAAACTTTCAGTCTCTTGTACTTCTCCTGAAGTTGATGCTACCTTATACCGTCAACTTGTAGGAAAACTCTTGTATTTAACACATACTCGTCCTGACCTTTCCTTTGCTGTTGGCCTTGTTGCTCGTTTTTTGCAAAACCCCCGTGAAAGTCATTGGAAAGCAGCTAAAAGAATACTTCGTTATGTTCGAGGTA